>JADMNF010000207.1:0-56111 GCA_016097085.2 Sporothrix curviconia
TACCCTTTTTCCCAAAAACCCCTTTAAAAATTTTACCCCTATCAACACCATACCTTGGGGGTTTTTTCTGGTACCGCCGAAGAACCTGGCTGAGGCTTCTTTTGCTGGATTACATGATACGCTGCTTGACATTCGGGGCCCAGAAGCCCTCATGGCTCTGCCAAGGGATGCAATATACTTTGACGTTTGGGGACGATGGGTAACCGAGGAAGGCCAAGGTTGGTGGGGCAAAGGCTGCAATCTTGGCCTTCTGACGCAGGCACGGTTCACTGTTCCGCCGGATTCACCCAGTGACCACCGCTGCCTACAAGCAGGTTTCATGGATCTGTCTGGTCTCAAGCCCAAAATCCTGGGCCTCGTGAGTGCCATCCATACGACAATGCGACGCGTCGAGGCCAATCAGCCACAGCCGGGACATGTTCATGCAGACACCAATGCCGCTCGAGCTCACCTCTGAGATCACATCCCAGTACGCCAATCTGGCTGCCAGATCAAACAGATCCATTTGTGGGCTGTTCGCTCTCTGGTACCGCCGAAGAACCTGGCTGAGGCTTCTTTTGCTGGATTACATGATACGCTGCTTGACATTCGGGGCCCAGAAGCCCTCATCGATGCAGTGCGTTCTTGCTGGGCATCGCTGTTGGTCTGCTCGTGCTGTTGCATACCGACACCGCCAACGGTTTCCTTCACGCCGAGGTGGATCTTGCCGTTGTTATCCAACGGCATGGTTGCGGCGAGCAGCAGCCGGTGTTCTTTTCACAGGAAACCCTATGACGACAGCCACTGACGAGATGGTCATCAATGCATCGTGGGGGCTCGGCGAGGCGGTTGTGAGCGGCCTTGTCAACCCCGATAGCTTTGTTCTCAAAGACGTTGGCCATCCCTGCGCATTCGTGACCGCACGCTAGGCGACCAAAACCATACTGTGCGCCCGTAACCCGGCCGGCCATACAATTGACGGCCAAGGTACCATCACAGAGGATACCCCTTCCGCATTGCAGGCTTCATTCAGCATGACGGAACGACCAGTTCTCAAGCTGGCTCGTCTGGGCCAGCGTGTCCAGGAGCACTATGGTGGATTCCCCCAGGATATCGAGTGGCCCTCGAGGGTAGCGATGTCTTTCTCCTTCAGAGCCGTCCCAGCACCGGTGTCGACTTTTCCTGGGACGCTGACTTTGAGGATTGGCAGATGTTCCCCGAATTTGACGGTACCACGTGGACGCGGTCACTAGCTGATGAGAAACTGGACCGGTGCTATCTCACCTCTGATGTACTCGGTACGTGGCTTTTCATGGGCTCGGGGACATGAATATCCGCGGGCTTCTGGGGGATCCGACGATTCAAGAAAAGCGCTACTGGAAGTTCGCAGCCGGGCGACAGCATACTTTCAACACTGCCGACCTCGAGCGAGACATTGTTTGCAACACCATCCCTCCAATGCTCCGCCCTGACCTGTTAGCCAACCTGCAGTTCCCTGGCGTGAAGAAGTTCAGGCCACCAACTTCTCATGGTTTGGATACGCCAAATTGTGTTTCCACAGCTGTACAAGGGCTTTGACCTACAGAAGAACAAATGGTACGGCAAAATTTTGCCACCGATGGCAAGGGCATTCCGCGCAAGGACCTTAAGAGCTCATCGGACACGGCACTCCGCTTCTACGTCAACCGCCAGCTAGATATCGAGGACGAGTACACTCGCGATATGTGGACATGGTTCTTCATCAACGCACGTGACATGCTCACTCTCCTTTGGCCTGACGCTGCAACACTGGTATGATGCGAGGGATAAGACCGCTTTCCAAGCTGTTTCATAGGACTCCCCGTGCTAGTGAGACAATGAAGGCCAACCACATGTTGTGGGCCATGTCTCAGCGCATTCACAAGTCAGAGAGCTGCAGCCGCATTCAATGCCAACCAAAGACGAGGCCATTCTTAAAGGCCTGCGAGGAGTTTGACGATTGGCCGTTCTTTCTTGGAGTATTACAGTCTTTTCCCGGAGCTGTATGGACAGCGCGGCATGCCTGACCGCACATTTACTTCAAGCGCCGCTGGGAGGATGCTTCCATTGATTACCGCTCCCTGCAGGCCAATGCTCAAAACACCCGATGCACCAGATCCTCAAGTCAAAGAGCACGAGACGAACGCAAAGCGCGAAGCTTTTGTTGACATTGTCATTGGCAAGATGCAGCGGTCTACGCTGGGCCTGTTCAAGGCGGAGCTATTCAAGGTGGTGTTGGCTGGTGTGTTGAGTTTGTCCTTGTCCGTGATGACGAGCGCAACTTCCTGTGACCCACTGCACTCTCAGCAATCCGCTGTGGCTTTATGGGAGATGGTCGTGGCGCCAATCCCACGCAATTAGCGCGTGTCTTCCAGTCTGACGATCGACGTGTGTGTTCTTGTGCCAGCAACGCAGAAGACGGGGTTTACCCGTCTGGGGGGTGGGGACACTCGCGCCCATGACCCCTCTCCTCCGTTGCTACAAGGATCGATGGCCGCGTTCGATGTGATTTTGTTAAGATGATGGAGCGCACATCGCCGCTTCCACCATATTATTGTCGACATCCGCGCCGTTGACTTGGATTCGGATGCCAGCACCGATGGTTCGGGCGTGTTCAAGGGCAGTGGTACAGCCAAGGGTGAGGTTACGGCCACAGCCCGCGTTGTCCGCCAGCTCAAGGATATCGGCCGTGTTCGCGAAGGGACATCCTAGTCGTCAACTCACCGACCCAGGCTGGACCCCTGTATTCCATATCATCGCTGGTCTCGTACTGGAGACGGGTGCATTCCTGTCAACACGGACGTCATGCTTGGCACGTTGAAACAGGCTCTTGCGTTGTCAGGTGCAGCTTCCAGTGTGGAACTCATCGCGATTGTGACCGGTCTCACTCCGTGCAAACGCGATGCGAAATGCGACATGACGAAAATGATTTGTCGTTATACCGATGAGACTTCGCATCAACATCCTCATGTTGCTAGTCCTTGTATTGAGATCTCATTGTCTCGCGTCTGAGACCTGTGATTCATTGCCACACGGATTGTTGTCGGGGTTGTCACAGTGAAGTTACACAGCCAAAGGTTCAGCTGGCCAACATAGCAAATTAGTCCTCAGCTCATAGGATATCGATCCGTGTTCGTCAAAGGCGATTAGTCCGCAAACATGGGACCTGACCACTGGTCGTGCTACATGTACTTCGTTTCTCAGAATCTGAGATCTCGTCTGGGTGGGTGCATTCTGTACACGCGATATGCTTCCAGACGGCCTTCGACTCTTGGCGTCTCAAAGTATGCTAGTGATGTTTTGTTAGTATGGTTTCTGTAATGTGCCTTTTGCTTGTTCTTTCTCTTATCAAGAGATGGCGCTCGACTCACGCTTCTCGCCAAAAACCTGTCAGTGCGGATGCCTCGGCGCTTTTTTCCGTTTGGTATTATGTGCCGGGATGACCGGCACGTGGCACTGAAACAACCGGTTTGTCCCACATTTGGACAAACGCTATACCAACAGCCCACTTCCACCGAACCTAATTGATCCATCTCCGAATTGAATTGGTAGGCAAAAAAGCTCGACAGGTTTAATCTGACTCGAACCTTTCTTGAGTTCTGCAAAGTCCGGTAACGACAGCCGGGGTGACATTCAGCGCCTTGACGGCCGCGTAACGGGGTGGGTGCGCACGGCCGGTGGTGTGCTATCAATAGGTTGGCGGTTCGGGCCCACACCCACATATCGATGATTGATCTGACTGCAGACGGCTTGTGTCGTACGGCGGCAGGCCATCAACAAACTTTTGCATGGCTCCACTCAGTGCTCGAAATCGCGTACTGCGAGATCCATCCGTGTCACCGCCAACAGCTGGATGCTCCTCCACTTCTCAGCAATCGAGTATGATGGCGGGTTAATCTTCGAAGGAAAGGGTCTGCAATGAAGTTCACCGGATGGCCATTGGTGTGTAGCTGAGAATGTCGCGGTGGTCTTCAGTGCATGCCTTTAATTACAACGTGACAGAACGTCTTTTTGTTGCCAGGGTGGCGGTCCAGGATGCCAATAGTGTTCAAAAAGCTCGACTTGTTTTTCCGTCGTGAGTCCTGGTTCACGCACGGATAAAGAAACGGACACCAGCGCTCCCGGTTACCAACAAAAGTCCAGCTCGTCCAAACTGCTGAGATGTGAGTTGCGAGAAAGTTGTACATTTTCGAGTACAAGTACCAGATAGATTCAGTCAGGTCGACACGTTTGGAACGGAATATCATAGGGCTTCTATCCGGGTCAGCAAACAATGCCGGTCCCTGCAGAAAGACCTGTTCGCGAATTCGGCTCAGGCGGGACTGACTTGGATTTTAGTGTTGACTTGGGTGGATTGTGATCTGGAAAGCCGATCGGGCGAGATAAATTGCTTTTGTGATTCGAGGTTTGCCATGATGGTCGAGTGATGCGTTGCCGATTTGTTTCATTTGTTTTTGTTTCAAGGTCAATTGAATAATAAAAAATTACTTTACAAATACCTGCTTCATTCGAGAGATATGCACAACCTCGCCATTCTCTACACGTATAGGTCTGTCTATTTGTATTCCGAATTCCTCCCCATCCCTGCTAATCTCAGGGACTGAACGTGGGGCTTGTTTTGGGTCATTTAATCCACGCTGTTGGCCTGAAACTGTGTTGCGTGGACTTCCACGTTTTGCTTTCGAAATAAGTGAGCAAATTCTTTTAGAATGGACATCACGTTAGCAATACTTAAGCAGCTCCATACTAGCATATGGCGCCGATCCTAGCCTTGATGATACTTTTAGCAGTGGGTGGCGTTTTTTTTTCTAGGAAGCCGGCCATTGATGTGCAATAGCGTTTTTCTATGGCAGTTTTGGGGTCCGGAATGAGATTTTTCTAACAATGCAGTTAACAGCCAAAAAAAAAACAACTTGAAGTAGAAAGAAAAACAAAAGTAAAAAAGTAAACCGACGAACACATGTTCTGGCCATGGAAGATATGTTATCAACTAATTTCCATAGAAAACAGAAATATTACAGTTTATGAGGAAAACCATTCATTAATTAAACCTCAAAAAACATAACATAGACGCAATTCGACCATTGTCAACAACATCACAATGTTCGGGCAGCTAAACGTGGGTCAGTCTTTGTCAACAACTTTCCATACACAATCGTTCCTGCTACGAGTCATGCAGCTTGAGATAAGCCAATCATCAAAGACCATGCCACTACGGAGCATACGCATGTAGTCGTGGCTCGCGAATACGCCATTCTTCACCTGCTAAATCAGATATTAGCGTACAAACGTTATGGGCCTCTCTCTGCCAGGACTTGGCTTGCACTTTTAATTCTCCTAATCATTCATTATCCTCCATCAACGTATCCCTTTGCATTCAATCATGCTTCTATCTCCCTGCCACGATTGTCCATGAATCTGCACACAGATAAAATACAATGGACGTGCCCTGTAGAAGCAAATGGCATACAGCTGCGTAAAGTCAACCGTCTGCAAGCCAGTGCGTGGCTTGACCCCACATGCCCTCATCAGTGATGTTGTCTCCGTTTTTGTGGACTTTTTGGACCCATCCAACTTTGCGAATTCTTTATCCGAATGTCTTCTAAAACGACTAACATACCGTGCAAATGGAAAGACGAGGCCCCAGAACCAAAATGGACCCAAAATTGACCGTGGAATACATGCGAGCCAAAGGTCGTGAAATAAAACGGACAGAGTCTCCCTCTAATAATATCATGTCTACTCAGAATTCACAGACAGCCATCTGGAACCATTCTGTTACGAGACATATATGAAGCAATCTGCACATCGTTATGCTTCCATCTTATACCATCTCTGCGTATCTCTCCTTTTCCTCCGTTCGATCGTCCTTTTATTTCCACTCCTTGCACCTAACTTATTATTGTGTTTCATCTGGCGCCTTACTGCCTCTATTGCACTCTTCACGTTATTCTGGCACCTCTACGCGGCCTTTGAGGAAACCCTCCACAATGGCGTCACCAACAATTTGAGAGAGAGCAAGCGACACTCGGAGATTTCAACCGAACGCAGCGCCAGAGTGATGGCCTATCAGTCTGACATTGAGCGGGACTGGTCTGACAGAGAGAAGGGCAGAGACCAAGCTTGGTTTCCGCAACTGTGAGTTGCAGGCGGTGGCAGTCTTGACGTCTGAGATCGGTCGGTAATCGTCCCCATGTGGCTAACATTGTCTTCAACTCTAGCTCGACTTCATTGTCATGTCTCTTTTGACTCTGCATTCTTTGCACTTCAGATTGACCGTGGTAACAATGTCAGCGTCCACTTCGCAACCAATTCCGTCAACCCCACCACATGCATTCTCGCTAATGCCAAATCAGCGGTAATGCCTTGACCGGATGACTTTCCTGGTGACGTTGGAATCACACAATATCAGCTACGACGTTGGGTCCAGCAGCTGTTGTCACTTTGGTATTGTACTCCTCGAAATCCTAGCAACATTATTCTTTACAAGGTCGGCCCGACCCTATGGATCGGTGGCCCAAAGATTTATCGCCTGGGTCTTTGTGGCCACGTTCCAGGCTTTCCAGCACGGCCTGGAACCGTATCTTGCGACACGCTGTTGCTGGGCCTCTGCGAAAGCTGATTTATCCCTGATGCCGGCCTGCTACACCAATCACCGGCTGGATACAAACGGCAGCGAAGAGCAAGCAAACGCTTCTCCTGGTTTCTTCAATCGGTAACATGCTGGCTGCTGCCTGCACGGGTCTGATCCAAATACGGCATTCTCCACATGCGTGGTGTGCGTGTCTTGCTGGCTGGCAGTGGCTGTTCCTAATCGAGGGCCATGTTTACCCTTGCCATTGGCTTCCTTTTTATCACTTTGTTTCCCAAGAACCCAAGCAAACCCCACGTCCATCCTGGGCCTCCGCTACTTCAAACGACCGCGAGATCCACATCCTGTCCCGCCGTGTCCTCCCTCGACGACCCGTCCAAGATCCACACCGCACACCCCATATCACAAGACAGGAAATCAAAGAACGCCCTCACCAACTGGCGACTCCTCATCCCTCCCCCATGCCCTGCTCACGATCAGCGCTCTTCACGTTCTACTACCCTGGGTTTACCTACACAGCCCACGACTTGTTGCGTCTCTTTGCTATGGCAAGCTGCGGCCAATGCCGATGGGCCCTATCGGTTATTTGATCTTGCTTATCACCAATATCACCTCAGGGGATTTGTCGCAGACAAAACCAACCGTCGCGGCCCTCTTGGTTTTTCATTGGTATTTCCTCTACTGGGCTTTATTCTTGCGACCGTCTTATCATCAAGTCTAACCAACGAGCACCTGCGTTTCGGCATCCTGATCACCACCATCGCCTTTAGCTTCCATATGGCATCCTATCAACGGTTCCTGGATGGCATAAATGCAAAGTCTGCTGGTGACGATCGATTACCTCCATCGCAATTTTTATCATGTTTGCCAATGGCCTCTGAATTGTCGGCAGCTCAATTTTTCCAGGCTAAGGACAAGCTTTACAAGACCGGCTGGACCGGTGATTTCTTGCCATTGGTGTCTGTTGGTCTTGTCATGTCTGCTATTGCAAAACGTGCAGTACTACCTTCTCAATCCAAGAAGTTGCGGGAAACCTAACGGGATGCACCGAGCTTACAATACTAAAGACTTAATTTTAAGGGATTGAAAAAATAGATACGCGGTTTGCTATAGGGCGTGGAGAATTAAACAGCAGAGATAACCATGATTTAACTTCAAATTAACTAACCGACCTGTGTGCATGTTAAAAGATTATTTCTCATCGCAGTTAGCTGTATAAGTGAAGAGCAACATAGAGCTGGAGATTCTCTTACAATTGTCATAGTTTCTGTACAACTATTCTTTGCAGTCAGCTCTTGAAGGGAAGGCCATAAGTGGATTCTCGAAACCACTCTCGTCTTGCGATGCGTCCGTTTATTCATTCGAAATCTATGGTCATCTAAATTGTGGACTTTTAATTTATACGTAGAATATAACTCCCTTTTGGACGCCCTATTCATCTGCATACCTACCGATGTGGTAATTGGAAAACGTAGGTCCTGGTATTTGTGAAGTAACTGTTCGCAACAATCTTCGACCGTCTTCGATTAGAAGACCGCAAATTGTCGCTATTTAAGTATTAGTATTGGACTTGTCGGTGTAGCAGGGGCAAACTTATTAACATTGATCAGGACCCTCACTCCTCTGGCGCATCAAACCGAACACCAAGAAATCATCTCTCTGCCAATCCAAATATGGACGGGTGAGGGAGACGGGGGCAAAGATAATACAAGTGAAGAGTGCGAGACAACCAGCTCAAGACTGGAGAGATGTATTAGGAGAAAAGAGGCTACAAAAGGCGAGCATCTGGCAAGAGCGAAGATTACCTCTGTGTCGAAATGTCCAAACAAAACTAATCTGGTTGGGTGCCGGTATCAGCAGATGATGGTATTAGAATGACTGGTGACTTAATCTATATCACAAAGAGATCATAGTATACATGCTACAAGTGTATATTAATATGCCAAGTTCCTGACTGACACATATTCATCTTTACTGGACGTAATCTGCAACATCGTCGAGAGGGAGTGCAGACACTGTAAGGAACATGATGGCCGAGAACCATCCACAAAACGCACAACTGCCATTTCCCCCACGCATGCACAACGTGATGTAAGAGCGGGGAGCGCCCTGAATTGCAAAATAGACATAGGCGGATGATTTGAATTCTATTGTTGGCTTTTCCGGCTGCGCGCGGGATCTCCTGGAAATGTAGCAAAAGGAAAACAGGCAACGTTTGCAAGTTCTCTTCTATGATCGTGGACAGATAGTTACAAAGAAACAAACGGCAAGTTCACAAAATTCTCTCTCCCTTTGCTTTCTTTTCTTTTGCCCAAATTAAGTCCGCATAACTAACAGTAGGCCAAGCAGAGGACTTCGAATATCAAGAACGCTCGCAGGGACCTCCTCATTCATTATCCCTTCTGGTTCTCGGAAAGCAGAAAATACGAACCCAAATGTCAAACCCAGGCATCGAACAAGGCTGTCTCTGGTCAGCATTGCAATCTATTGCTTATCATTATCGGCCTCGCCGCCTATGTTGTCTACCAGCGCTGGTTTCATCCCCTGGCAAGTACCCTGGACCATTCTGGCGTCGATTACGGATATTTGGCAGTACTTGAGTTCCTTTCACTCCAGCAACCATATCACCTGACGGAGCTTCACAAAAATACAACAGTCCATTCATTCGTTACGGCCCCGATAAGATTAGCATCACCACCGAAGACGCCCATCCCACTTTTGGTTTCAAAAAGCGGCCGCCACTACCCAAAGACCGAATTTTACGATGCTTACGGTGCCAAAACGCCAAATGTATTTGGTATGACGTTATGACTGTCGGGCAAAGTTGCTTCAACTCACTCCGACGCCGACACATGTCGCATAGTTTCTCGCTGTCGTATGTCAAGGACATGGAAGAGCACTTTGATTCCAATATTCGAATCCTGCGGGGCAAATAGCGGAACTTGCCGACACTGGCAAAGTCTTTAACCTCAAGACACTCTTGCACCACTATGTCATTGACGTTCTCGGCGAACTGGCATTCAGCCAGTCGTTTGGGCTCCAAGAACTGGCCCGTGTTGATGCTAAAGCCGCTGCCTCACGTGTTCCACCTGTCGTGGAGCATAGTCTGTTGGCTGCTGCAAACGGGTGCATGCGCCAGCAATGACAAAGACTCTCAAAAATGGCTGCCGTTTTGGTGCCACATAAGGGCCTCACGATTTGTTTCAGGGCCGGAACAAGTGTGCCACATTGGCCCAGAATGTGTACAGCGTCGCATCACCGAGCTGGAAGGCAAAACAGATGGGCACCAATCAACGCAAAGATATTCTGACAAACCTAATTCTTGCTACACATCCCGATACTGGCGAACGACTTTACTCGGGGGCGATCTCGAAGCCAGAAGCATTTTGGGTTCATCATCGCAGGAACGCACACAACCAGCGCTTACGACATCCCTTCTCCTATATCACCTCTTGCACTACCCCCGAAACGATGCGCAAGGTAGTCGTTGAACTCGACCATAACCTGCCAGCACTGGACAAGATTGAAGACGGAAATGGACCCATACTACAGACGTGGGTCGGGCCGCGTATTCCGTGGCTGAAACCGAGGCATCCCTTCCCTATCTCAAACTGTGTGTGCGCGAAAACTTTCGTTGACGCCTGTGTTCACAATGCCATATGGCACGCCGTGTCATGGCCCAAGAGGCGTTTGTTGTAGGCGTCAACATTTCCCCAAGGTGTAAGTTACCCGCTGTCTCGTTTGCTTTCTGTCCGGAAGTTCACTTTGCCGATTAGGGTCGTGCACCCGGTTATTCCTCCCCTGCCCGATTGCACTTTCGGAGCTAACTCTGAATAAACCGCAGACATCTCTTGCAGTCTGTAACCATGCATTCCACCACAACCCTGATATATGGGGCCAGGATCATAATGTATTTGATCCGTCGAGATGGGAGGACCGCACAGACACTGCTGGCCGTGCGAGGTATCTAATGCACTTCGGACTTGGAAGCCGCCAGTGTATTGTAAGACGGTGGCCCAGACAAACATCATGAAACTTGCAAGTACGCTGCCTGCGAGAGTTTGACTTCCAGGCTTGCCAATGAAGGAGAACGAGTGCTCCATTGTAGAGGCGAAATACTACAGCCAAGATACCCGCATGTCGAGCTGGAATCAGTGATCTTACCTCACCTCTCATTGGCGTGACGGCGAGAAGAGGCGATAAAGAGAATGAAAATTTGAATCTTGGCAAAAATATTGGACCATTCTGTATGTAGTCATAGCTAATCAGTAAATGCAATTGTTAGCTGCCTGCTACAAGATGATCCAAGCAACTGTGTTCGAGCAATGACACGCTTAATCATCTAGCCTGGATTTTGTGGTTGGTTAACCTTTCATAACCTACCGTGTTTTCCATTTTGTTCAAGAAAGACTTATTTAATTACGCGTTGTTTTTGCCGGACTATCTAGCTTGTGTCCCCAGCGAGCTAACTTGTCCAAAATACAGGCTTCGCCGCATGCCGAGTGTGAGATTCTCCACCCCTTAGCTTCTCCCACGCTATCACTGCCCCATGTTCTCTAGAATATTTCAACCTTTTAAACCGGTGTTGGACCTCAAACTTCAGTCTTGACCAAACATTTCAAAAAACCCACCTTCCCCTCAACATTTTGCTGTGTGTCTTTTAAGCAAATTTACCACATCATGGAGCCACAACTAGGCGACCGTTGGCTAAACGTCCCGAGTGGCTCTCGCGTGCAACACATGTCGGCAGACAAAATCAAAGGTAAAATCATCATGCTACGTTGTCAACGACTGCAACATTGAGCCTCCTTGACATATATTAACGCGCCTTTACAGTGCGACAGCGAGCGGCCTTCTTGCAGACGCTGCATCCAGCACGGCATTGATTGTATCATTACACACCTCGGTCTCTCCGCGACAAGCGTCTGGGCCGACACAAAGAGCGTCGTGCGCGCCTAGCACGCATTGTCCGCGATTGCCAGGAACCGACGAAACATAAACCTGGTGTGGCGTCCAACAACGTAACGATCACACAACCGGCGATTGAGGGGACAAGAAAAACACGCTGGGCGGAAAAAGTGCCCGGTGCCATCAAACATATCGACAATTTTGACGACGTGAGGCGCCTAATCTACCGACTCATGTTGATGCCTTTGAAGATACGGGTACGACAGAACTACAACTGGCGCCAGTGCTCATGACATCGATACGGATGGCGTCACAACCGTGGACGACACCGGAGCAGCTTCGGCCATTGATCTGCTCGCAACGAGCGCTTTCGACGATGAAAATAGTCGGCCAGCAACCGATATTGGTTTTTTTGGTCTCAGCTCCAATGTTGCTTTGTACCGATCCGTCACACAAGCCCTCAGCCACGTGGGTAGTATCACCCGATGGCGGAAGCTGCTCCGTCGACGCCAACAATCCCAACAGACAGCAAAGAAAACCCGGCAGGATGAGAGACCCATGGTATCAAACCGCGATAGACGAAGCACTACTACGGAAAAGCAGAGAAGCCCACGCACCAGATCCTCTATCCCAGTCCGTTAGTGGCTATTCGCTTGATAACCCGCTTTTTTGATAGCGTGGGGGCAGTGCTGCGTATGTGCACGAACCGTCCCTCATGCGAGAGGCCAATACAGCAAATCTGGGAAACGGTCCACGACCCTGCCCTCGCCGGTCATCTTTAGCTCTATTGAGTGTCGTTTTGCTTATGCACTTTCCAACCAACAGCGACGAGGGCCAAGGACCTCGCCATGACTTCGATTGGAATGACAGCGGGCCAGGCAGTGTTTGGAACGAGTCTGCATATTATCACCAGGCACTTCGTCTTGTCCTTGCTGAAGAACATCAGACCGGCAGCAGGACTGGTGCGGACGCCACCACGATTGAAACTGTGCAGGCACTTCTGCTCATCGGCAGCTACGAACAGAATAGTCAACGAGCTATGGCTAGCCTCACATCACACGCGCTTTGCGTCAAGATAAGCTACCAGCTTGGATTGCACTGCTCTGGTCTTCCAGGTCTTGGAGCCGGCATCTCCGAGTCTGATAAGCTTTACGGGCTACCTTGTGGTGTGCTGTCGTCAACCAAGACCGTGTACTGAGTGCTGCATTTGGTCGGCCATGCATGATACCGACTGGTCACTATCACTCACAACGCACTGTACATCCTGGAATACCACGCTTTGTTCAGAATCTGACAAAGTTACATTCAATCATGGGTGAAGCTATAGATGCCGTGCACGCCTCGAACCTAGGACTTCCTTCTGATTTCACCCAGGCCCAGCTCGTCCTCCAAAACGACTGAAATACTGGTCCAGCTCGATGTCTGGAAAGAAAACTGCAGGGGCCCAGATCAATGTGCCAGGCTCTCTACCATCAAATAACAACACAAAAGACACGCTCGAGCATCGCCACAGCATTATTTTGCTGTTGCAATACCACAAACGGTCATGCTCTCCTGTGGGCCTGTTCTCATGGCGGTATTGTTACGCAATACAGAACAACGTCCGTCAGCTGAACTGGAAGGTTTTGGTATTGTCAGCAGTCATCTGCCGCTATTCTCAAAACCGACCTCGACTCTCTTCGTGTCTTTTATTGTATCGTGAGGAAGATCTTGGATGTCGGTACCGCATCATCCTCGTCTTCTTGTATGAAGCACAATGCAACGTGGTGGACCTGCAACTTTACTGCTCTAAACCATGTGTCTCCATCTGTTTGCGTTTTGGATAATATCTCTTGTCTCACCGCATATGGCGAAAAGCCATTTGCCATCACCCTACTGAGGCAGGAGAACAACTTCTTGAGGCACTGGAAACTCTTCGCTCCTTTGCGGATACGAGTATAATGAGCTTCAAGGCACATCGGTGTTTGTCAAGGCATGTTGAACGTGTGCAGCAGCTGATGTGCATAATGCCAGAATCAGCGACACGAGGAGAAGTTATGCCAAGTTCAACAATTGAGTCTGAGTTGCAGTCTCGGGCAGTGGCACAGCAAACATGGCATTCATCGGATGAGTTGAGGCCTTCCACTGGGCTACATGGCAACGGATTTCCATTACAAGGATTTTCTAGAGTCCACAGTACCTACACTTGATGACCTTCTCTGTCAGCTTGGCGACAAAGATTTCATGTCGCCGAACAGTAGCAGCATTGGTGCCGATTTGAACTTGGACTTTTGGTAACATGGCCTTTTCGGTGGCATAGATGTGCCGGGCGTGGATGTGGCAACGGACATTGGACCTGGAATTGGGGAACTCGATGTAATTTACGGGAAACCCGCCTTTGTATGAAGGGATATAAACCCTTAGTAACTTGTATCAGTACTCGGGAATTGGCGTACCGCCCAATGCTATCGAGTAGTCTTGCCTCGACCGGAGTCATTGCAGTCACGGTGATATTATCTAAACGTTTTACTCAAGTCCCCAATTTAACAACGCACTGGCCTTCATCATATTTGCACGTTACATAAGTTCAATATCTTGTGTCAATAAGCTAAGGCACACTTATGACTTGGGATGGAAGCCTTTGCCCTCTTTTTTCCCGTTCTCATGATTCTGGCAAAAGCCTCTGATTGGAGGTCTTTGGGCTGTGTTGGTTTGTAAGGACAGAGACAGGCGGCGCTAGGTGGTAAGGACTCGGGGCAGTTACAAACACAAAATAGGAAACGCATGCTTCGCCTCCCTTCGTTTGTACATTTCACGCCTTTTGCAGCATTGTGTACAAGCCTGAAGAGACGACGGCATCCTACGCCATTTTAATAGAAATAAAAACATTAGAGAAAATCACAGCTTTATATAAATAGGTTGCACGGCAGCTATCCAGTCTGCAGCAATGAACCCTCGACCTGAGAAGAGAGTAGTCACTGATTGGAGGCTGTGCACTCGGCTTCGTCAATTGCAGTCAATAGTCGGAAGCTAGGGCGGGTTGCCGGCTCCCGCACAGAAGGCACAAGCGGTAGGAAGGATTGCCGGTGTAAGTGGCAAATTGTGACTGAAGTACATCTGTTCCATTGCTCGTCCAGTTGGCAATAACCAAGCCTGGTCCGGGAACTCCACGATGTGGGACAGGAACTGGTGATGTTTGATTGACAACAAGTGTGATAGACGAGTTGACGGACGTATAAGTGCCAGCATAGTTTGCTGAAGCCTCCATTGCTGCCTGGGCGTCGACAGCAGGCACTAGGGTGTACGTGAACAACATCGGCGATAGCAGCCAGGATCTCGAACCTCAGTTTAAGGGTGCTGGATGCGGATAAAAGACTGAAGCCTAGATCGTAGTCTGGCAGCCAGCACCAGGAAATGCACTGTAGGCACCCGAGTCTCCTGACTTTGTGTACAGATCAACAACCTTGTTGTTCGGGAGTGTGTAGCGGTGGATCTCCCAGGGGGCTCCACAGCATACTGCAAGCGGCCGGTGAACGAAATAGGCTTGAGCTAGCAACCAGTCTCAGCCTGGGAAGAAGGGCTGATTTTAAAATACCCTCACCGAGTCGGGCCATATCACTCTGAGTCGACAACGCCGCGCCAGAACCAGCAAATACTGCGGCGTCGACGGCAAAGTATGTTGATGGAGATGAGGGGTCGGAATATGCTGGAGGAGGTCATATTGAGGGGATCGAAACGGCGCTTTGAACGAGGTCGGCCGAAGGACGTATTGGTCAGGTTGGCCAATGCTAGCCAAGCAATGTGAATCCGTTGTTTGCATAGCCAGGCGATGTCCAGGGGCCGAAGGCAGGTGGGCGGTTGGCCTGGCTCTCAAGATAAGGGTCAGCAGGGCACAGGTCACCACTATCGCCATCACCACCGGCTCCCGACGAAGATGAATTGTTGGAGTTCATATACAGCCAGGAGATAACTGAGACACGGTGGGCTCTGCAATGTATCGCTGGCGTTGTAGGGCGGCAGGCCCATGGCGGATGTGTTGACCTGGCCTAGCGCCTCTAACAGTTCGAGCTCGTTGAGGCTGGGGAAACCATCACGTGGAACACCGCTAATCTGGGCAGCGAGACTGCGGAGGGTCACGGCTGTCCAGTTGACAGAAAACGGTCCGCCTGGGTGGTCATCTTGGTAGGACGACAGAAGAGAGGAAGATATCATCTAGCGGACGCGTCCCAATCAGTTGATGCTAGTTTAATGAGGCCGGAGAGCACAGTCATCACCTTGGTGACGCTTGCTACGCGTAGATTGCTGTCGGCGTTGACGGAGGTGGTTCCGTTTCCAGCAGTGGCAATTTCGGCTGCTGTGTATTGAAACTGCAGTACATCGGATGCAGCCGTGTCGTGGAAGTGAAAAGGCACCCAAAGAAAAACGTGAGGTTGCTGATCCCGGAGATCAACCCGGCTGCTGACGAATTAGCACTGCCGTTGCCTTCGGCCAAAATGTGCTGTTGCAGTGGTGTTCATGATGTTGAAAAAGGCTTTATGAATCAAGCTGTTTTGCCAGAGACGTCTGCCGGTGCAGGCCAGCTACCCGTCGCAAAGTCAGCCAGAGCAGAGGGCACATTCCATGCGGTGCTGAGAGCAAAGGTATAGAATGACTTCATGATGTTTGTGCTGCGGTGGGATGGTGATTGGGCTGCTTCGGTGCTCTTCCGCTCAGCATTTTTTGTCCGTGCTGGTTGCATATTTATATGCACTCGAGATGCCTTGATAATTTCTGTTTTTAACTAGGCCTAACGTGGACACTTTGGATTGCGATTGTACAAGGCAGGCTGGATTAATTTGCGCGCAGCACATTGCGTGAAATGGAAATGTGCCGAGGCCGTCAAGTTACTTGATGTTTCTTGAATTTCAGAACTAGAACGAACAACTTTGCACATTGAGCTGCAGTGGATAACTCTGTGGGGGTACTACTTGCCACTAATCCAAGTAAGGTTGAACGTTGCGCTCTGGGGCGCAGTCATCTCGGCACCACAACGGACAGCGAGATGATCGACCATGGTTACTTGATAGCAAGGACGCTCTTGAAAAGCGCGTCATATGCGCCATAGCGCAGGGCACCAAGGCAGGAACAGTGGTAACGCCGGGCTATGTCATCGGTGCGTTGGCATGCGTCTGTCCAATAGCTTCGTAGCCGGCCCGTGGAATTAACCTTTTTCCGTAACGCCTCCCTTGTGATAACCCAAAGTCTCACTAATTGCGCCGATATCTCGATCCTAGCTCTCGCATTCTTTCCAGAACGGGAGCGATGCAGCGCTCGCCCTCAAATACAGCTCTGTTACGAGAATCCCCCCCTCTCCTAAGACAGGCCTGATTGCACTTAATTCAAACAGCAAATTCGAGATCAAAGACCATGCCTGGTGTGCCCTCGAGCCGTGGCTGTGACGCCTGTCGCCCGCCAAAAGAAAAAGGTAAACAAGGGCTTGCATTTGAATACCCCTCTCAGCGCGTCACGAGATTTTTTACATGGCAGTGGAGAAACACAATATACTAACAGTATAGTGCGATCAAGAGAAGCCAGCGTGCGGTCGCTGTGCACGCCTGCAGATTGAGTGCTCGGGTAGTGGGCAACAACGTTACAAATTCCACAATACAACAGTGAGGCTCCCACAGGGCGCAGGCAGTCGCCCTTATCATCCAGTGCATCTTCGCCAGCATCTACTGGCTCCTCACAGAATGCTCTGGCCTTAGCTGCCACGGCACTTAACACTATTTGCTTCTCCTGGCGGAAATACACAAACGGCCGTTGTCCACCGGCTTGTCGCAGCTCTCGAAGTCAGCGACCCTCGCTTTGATTTGGCCGTCTACGGCTCCTTTCTCAAGGGCATTCCCGCGACGCCTTGGCAGTAGCCCCGTCCTTGACGCGGCAGCCTCAGCCATGGCAGCTGCCCTGCCTCTTATTAGCAGGCAGACTGGCATCGACGACTACGACAAGGCCTTGCAGCCAGTGAGCCGTGCCACAGTGCCAATGCTCCAGCAGTACGGTCGAGCTTTAAATGCCCTACGAAATGCACTCGGTAGCCCTACTGCCACCAAGGATCGAACACTCTTTGTGCCCTAATACCTTATCGTGATTACGCAGGGTTGGCTGCAGCACGAAGAAAACCACTACACAAGCCATGGTGAGGGTGTTTCCATGATCCTGCGGTCGATTCAAAGGCCAGCAACCGTCGTGGGGCGAGTTTGAGCAGAACATCCTGTCCACACTCTGCTTCCTTGTCGTCATGGAAGGATTCATCAATCCCCGAATTCGACTCGACGATGACCTGTGGCAGACGCCTGAACCCCACGGCCCGCCTAGTGCTGCCGAAGAGCCGGTCACCATATTGAGCCTCCACAATCACTTTCTTGCCCGTGTATCCAAAATGCTTTGGGCTCCAGCTACACATGTCCAACAACTTGTCGATGCGTACCACCTTGTCCGTGCTGATCGCCTTAAATTGGCAAATTTACTTGAGACTATCCCAATTACGACATCACCAGGCGGACGCTCCGTGTCCCCAGAATCCGAGGCTATGCAATCCATCCACTTGCGTTGGCTGACTGCATATGCCATGCTCACCCTCGTGGCGATGCGTATCGGCGCCGTCCTAACAAAAATAGACCCAAATATCGACAACGTCGAGGCACTTATGACGGTCGACCTGCCAAAAGACTTCCACGCCTACAATGACGACATAGTCAACACCGCAGAGCAGGCTCTTCAGTACTATCCACTTGGGTCCAGTTTTATGCCTTTGTGCCTGCTTGCCGCATATTCCGCATTGTCATTTACGGGCAGTGATGCAGACCAACGTGCACGGATCGTCTGTCTCTTTTCAATATACCGCCCGGGCTTCGATATGGACCAGAAACTGACTGATATCGCAAATGCATTCCAGCCCGGCCGTTTCAGTGGCCGTGGAGGACCTCGAGCAATTGTTGAGTGTGACAACGAGGAAATGAGAGTTGCACTCACGCAGTCAGATCTGTGCACGATATTATGAGTCGATGACAAGATGCTTGATTTTACACCGCTACGGTATAATTAGAGGTATATTTCAAGAATTTCAATGACGAGATCAAATCTTAGAATAGACTTTGAATGAGAAAATAAGCAACAAAAAGAATTCCACACCTCAGTCTCTGCGAACTTTGATGACCACTTTTCCACGTGCTCTCTTTGTACTGATACGCTCATAAGGAGCCAGCAGATTCTTCATGTCAAACACCGAGTCCACGGGCACGGTCAGCTTTCCCTCGCCAAGGAGCTGAGCCAGGTATACGGCGTCATCACGTAACGGCGGTGAGCTGAAGAAAATGTAGCGCCGGGGCACACCTCCCAGCCATGCTGGCAGCAACATGTTGGACAAAAGGTTCCACACACTTGCAACGAATCCGTCCACGGCACCAATGTTGAGCAGGGCCCCGTCAGCCTTGAGATATCCAGGTGAGCCAACAAACAAATCCTGCGTGCCAACGCAGTCCATGACAAAGTCGAATGGCGTGTTTGCCGTATTGGTCCTTCAGGAACTTGGACAGAGAGCCGGGTGCGCCTTGTAGTCGACAAATTCATCGGCACCGAAGCCGCGAACCATGGCTTCGTTGCCTCCGCTGGCAATGCCAACAACGTAGACATCTCGCAGCTTGCACAACTGCACCAGGACGGACCCGACAGAACCACTGGCGCCGTTGATGAGAACGCGCTGGCTGGGTTGAATACCGCTCTTGCGGAGAAGCTTCAGTGCTGTGCACCCAGCACCGATAACTCCTGAAGCCTGTGCAAGGTCCACCGAAGGCTGGAGTGGTGCCACCTGCGATCCCGGCATGCGCACGTATTCCGCCAAGACACCGTTGCCCAGTGCCATCGCCAGGATCGATTGAAAGGCAACGACATGGTGCCAATATCGCGCACCTCGGGAGGTGCGCCGCTGCCGGCTCCAACGACCTCGCCCGATAACTCGAGCTCGGGAATCCAATCATTGCTGCTGATAATTGGAAATGATGGGACTGCTTTGAGGAAGATCTCGCTGTTGAACTGTAGCGCGACATGTGAGACGCGGATAAGCACGTCGGAGGACGTCGTGCCGGTGGGGTCGCTGGGCGTCAGAACATTTGCTACCAGCTTCAGTGAGCTGCTTGCTGGTCCACGGTGCGTGCGTACGCATGCCTGCATGGTAGGCGGCAAGGTGCCTGGCGCAGCCATTGTTCGAGGAGTGGTCGGCCGTTTGCGTATGTTGCGTGAATTAGGAGAATAAAGTCTTGGGCAGCACAAATAGTGCTAAGGAAATAGATCATAAAGGGGGGAACTGGTCTTTATGTACTGAGTACAGAGTACAATTAATGGAATTGAATTCGGTGTCATGAATGGCCATACCCCCCGCGCAAATGATACCTAAAAGTCTCCGAGAAACGTAAGCTGGCTCAACACAGGAATCCGAAAATCTAAGACGGCCAATCAAATGCCCGTGCCAATCCGGCGCTGGCTAAAAAACGTTTTCATTTACACTCAAAGCTCCAGAACTGTATACTTTTTGCTTGGTTTGAGGCATTCTCTACTACGCCTGCCAGTCTTATACATTTATGAGATCTGTATTTACATCTCGTGCAAGTCTCACAAAGCTTATTTGCTGATTACGGGCCAATGCATTACGAAGTAGACTCCATACTCGCTAAAGGCCGGCAAATTTACTCTCCGGCCCCACACGTAAGCAAAGTTCGCGTTTTCTGATGCGGCCTCCACCATGATTCCAATAGCCCGGCACCATTCTTCAAAGCGATAGCCAGTGAGAAAGTAACACTGAAAATGATGCTGTGTTTTATATTTAGAATCTCATAGTAGACTGGATTTTTTTAGTTTTATTATTTCAAAACTCCATTAAATCTATAGATGCAGGAATAAAAACTTTGACTATTCAATAGAAATTCTTTCTCTTTTATCAAAAGGGGATAAAAACAAAGTAAAAGCCTTGGTTAATATTATTTATGAAACTCTTATTTTTGAAAAAAAAGAAAAAAAATCAGATAAAAAAAAATCAAAGACGAACGATGCTCAATGAAAACCAAGGAATGTTGCAGTAAAATAGATCAAGATAATGTTCTTTATTTCATATTACGCGAAAAACAGATGCATATAAATAAATAATGTGAAATAGTCACACAATTGTAGCAATTTGCAGCTATCACAGCGCGATCCTGGGAGCCTATGCAATATATACATGCATAGGGCGGAAGGAAACAAGTAATGCGCGAATAAAACAACGCACCACATCTGCAGGGATCATAAACGTTGCCAACTATCGCTCTAAGCTTCACTCTGCCTCCCATCAAATGAAATTCAAATCGTGAGATCCTGTGCTGCAGCACATAATCTACTGCCGGACAGGAAAAGAGGGATGCATCGCACATCCCAACTAGCCATCTTGCTAAGGCTTTTTTTACCAGGCGGTGACACGTTTCCACACGAGTCAAGTTTATCAGCTCGGCCTGGTAACTCTTACTTCAACAGGTTCCATGACCCTGTCTCATTGAGGATCCGAGAGTACCACTGGTGCAGCTCCTCAATCCACGGAGGCATGGAGCCCTTGTTGCCGGCAATCTTGCCCTCGCTTGAAAAGAAGACGCTTTTGACGCTCAGCTCGACTTCCTCGTGTGCCTTGTCAATAGTGGCGCTGATCACGAATAGGCCGTCTGACGGACGAAGACCCTTTGTGCGTGGTGTATCGCCAGCACGAACGGTGATAGATGTCGACGTCTTCTCGAGAACCTCAAAGTGGTCTGTGATCTGCGTGCCCTTGTCGTAGGTGCTGGTCTTGAGCTGCTCGGGATCCCAAAGCTGATCAGCAGTCTCTGGGCCACGGTACTTGTACTCGAGGTACTTGCGTTGGGCAGCATAGCCTGCACAGTTAGAAATGAAAAGTAACAGCTCGTGAAACGATCGGAAGAAAGCAACTAACCCAGACCACCCCAGACGCCCCGGCAAACTCGAGGGCTAGATCACCATCCTTCTTGAGCAGCTCCGGCTTGATCTTGCTCAACGGCACACGCTTCAAGACAATGTCCTGAGTTGCAGGGTTGCGCGCGGGATTTTGTCTCTTGTACACGCTTGACGACCAGACGGGATCGGCTGGGGAGAGGGGGCTTATGCAGGGGTTGCGTGCGGCGAGGTAGGCAGCCGCCGTCGAAGTGCCGAGGAGGCCTGTAAGGACAGTCGTGCGCACGAGACCATGATGTGCAGAATGTGAGGTGTGATACGTTGGTGTGTGGAGGGCTTAAACTTCGTGGCGTGCGAGGTACGTGAGATGTCGGGTGTAGAGATGTCGTGCGTGGCGGGGTCCGAAAGTGTCAGATAACAAGGAGCCAATGGCCAAAAAGCGTCGAAAAAAGCGCGTGGTGTGTGGCTCACCGAACTCTTGCGCTAGTACGCAACGAGAGAGGTGGCTCAGCCGTCAGCATGTGAGCACGGCAACAGCCTTTTGCGGGCTTACGGGGCCCCTGAATATGAGGGTATTAATAATGCTGCTCGTGAGTGATTCGTGAAATCAATGCCATGCGTACATGTACGGAGTACCCCCCTGCATTATGCATACCGAGCAATTCCACAGACATAATGAATGTCACACTTTCATCTTGACGTAGGTATGGCTCTATGAGAAAAAAAAATACATTCATTTCGCATTTCGAGTCTATCGTTTTGCACTGACGCTGGGCCATACATATTTGTGCTAACAAATAAACCGAGTCTCTGAGCACAGGGTCCATGTTCGCCACGACATTCAGAGAGCGTCGACCCACCCAATGGCAACTTCCGGGTCCAGCCTCTTGGTGTAGTCCGCGTCAACAAAAATGTTCCGGACAATACCCTTTGCCGTCGACCAAGAGCGTGGTTGGTACCGGAACCTCGTAGGAATCGTTGCCCGTGCGCTTGGGTATGTTGTGGCCAAAAGCCTCGAAAACTGGCCGCAGCGTGTCGGGCTGCTTCCAAACGATGCCAAGCTTTGCAGCAAAAGCATTCCCAACGTCAGACAAAACCGGAAACTTGAGGTCCAGCTTCTCGGTCGTGGTCAACGAGGTATTCTGGCAGCTCGGGCGAGATGGCAACGAGAGTGACGCCGCGCGAGGCAAAAGCGTCAAAGTGAGTCTGCAAATACCGCAGAGAGATGTTGCAGAATGGGCACCATGAGCCCCGGTAGAATGTGATCCTACATGCACAAGCGGTCAGACTAATCCTCGTGAATAGACTTGGATGCATTGGGAAAAACCAAGCTGGAGATTACTCACAAAAGTGGCCCTTTCAGAAGAAGGTCTTTCGAAGAAATCGATTGCCCCATGGCATCAGGAAGTACGAAATCGGCAGGGGCTGACCCTTTTGGATCGTGGCGCTGTAGTCAAAGGTTTTAACAATATTGTCAAGAGCCTCAGTGATGGGTAACTTGGCTTGATCGGGTGCATTTTTCTGGAAGCCATCCAGAGTCGCCGAGAGCTCTTCTTTGATTCCAGGCATGATGTGAGAGACTACTTGAGTGCTGACGCTGTTATTGTGTTTTGTTCTTTAAAGGATCGAAATAAGGAGGAGTGCCTATTTTGTTCGTCGTGGAACTGGAAGCGGGCAGTCGTGGGTGCTTCCCGTTATTTATATCCAACAAATCTCCTTCACCAGTACTTCAATTTCAATCCATACGTGCCCAGTCAAGCGCATGCGAAATACAAGGTTAAATTCCAGATAAGTTAACAATGCTAATCTGTGTTTCTTCCTTTTCCTGCCTCCCAGGACGGCCTCGACGTTCTGGTTACTCCGAATTCCGTAGGATCGATTCGCTAGTTCCCGCTTGCCATCCTTCGAGCGCATGGACTATCCCCTAACCGACCAGGACTCTCGCACAAACTCGGACAAGCTCGGCCTATCACAAGAGAAGGATCACAGATTTAGACCGCCGCCGCCGATTCTTTCTTCAGACACACACAAACTCTGTCGGACGAGAAAAGTACCACCGGCGGCCAAGATCTATTTTTTTTATTAAACCAACACCCTGCAGTCTTTCAAAAGAGGCCTTGTCCGACATTTCTTCCCCCCAAGGTCTTTTCCGAAGCAAGATCAACGTTGTCACAACCGCGAGGATGGACTCGGACCAAATCGCACCACCAAAACGCATGCGCCTAGGGACACGGAGCTGGTGTCGAATGTCGGCGCCGAAAAAGTCCGTTGTGTTTTTCAGGAGACAAGCTCAATTTGCGATGCTTGTATTTTGCACAGCGTGCAGCTGCACTTGCGCAACAGCCCCCTCCTGCAACCCCATCCAAACTGCCGACGACGACTAATATTTTGACCCGGTCGAGGGCAGGGGAGGATGGCACTTCCTTGGCATTGATGAAAAGACTGGATGAGATGGAAACCATGATCAAGCAAATTCGCAATGGCGCGGCTACAGTGAGACCACGGCAGCAAGCACGGCACCAAGCTCCATCGTGTCCACTACATCGTCTCCTTCTGTGGCCGACAACGGCAAGACATATAGCGGCAGCCAGTGCCCACTCCCAACGACCAGCACACCAGGGCCCAAGTTGCCCCGCGACATTCATGGCACGGATGTCTCCGTGTGTGCTGCCTCGGACGCCCTCGAGACGTTTGGAACACGCCGTGGTGGCGTTCTTTCGGCATGCACTGAATCTTCCTCAAGGGCCGGACACAGCAACGTCACGTCACCAGAATTACAAAGCACCCATCAAAAGGCCATCCTTGTTGCCAGCCGTGCCGATCTTCACACCCAACCTTCTCCTACCAGACAATTGTTTACGTGCTGTTTTGGAAATTTCCAGCCAGTGCTTCGTTGTTTTCCCGCCGTGCTCGTTTTTCCAGCCGCCTCCCCAGATATTACACCTCCCCAATACCCTGACACCCCAGCTCAACCGATCTGACCAGAAACTATCCTGGCTGATATCCGAGCTGCTCTTTGGTCAGAGGACATTGAAGCTGCTGCAAAGGCCCTTCTGTGGGTGTCTCTCTGCCTCTTTGAACTGCCTAGGGCGTGGACCTGTCAACATGCCGAGCTTTCCGACACTTTGTCACTCATCGGTATATACCGGCGTCAGGCTGCCTCAATGCTTGCTATTGCAGCTGAAAATGGAGAGTGCACGCGCCACACCGTGGAGGCACGATGTCTCGAAGTGAAGCTGAACGTCGACCTTGGCTATCCCCGCAAGGCATGGCTTTCGGCCCGCAGAGCTGTCAGTGCCTGTCTCCTTCTCGCGTACCATCGTGCTGCAAGACAAGACAAGCCCCACGAACAAAGTCTCTGGCACTTGGCCTTGCACGTGGAGCGAGAGACGTCAATGATTTTGGACTGCCATCATCTGTCTCAAATCACAACAAGTGCATCCTTCCGATTCTTCCCCAGGACGAAGCGCAGCTCTCGCCAGAGTTTAGATTATTGCACGAGATGACATCACTCCTCGGTTCTGTGTCTGACCAATACCAGGCAGTGATGGCTCCGCCCTTACCTGGTACGACAATAGACAACCTAAGCGCCAACTATGCTGCGACGGTGCAACTCGACCAGGAATGGGAGTTTCTGCGGCAACATATGCCACCGGAATTCTGGGCCGAAGATGCAACATCACCACTGATCTCACACCTACAGCCGGCGGATTTGTACATTCGACAGACAACCAAAAATGCGGTATTTCATCTTAAGCCGTCACATACATCTGCCCTATGCCCTCCGGGCTAGCCGGATCGGCGATATGTTTACAGTCGCACAGCCTGTCTCGAAGCATCGCGAAATGTTATTCAGGTGTACCAGACACTACGTCGTCTCGGCAGTGCACAATGGGCACCTTGTGGTTTACAGGACTTTGAAAGTTTCTCGGCAGCCATGGTCATTGTCTTGACCATGCTTCAAGATACCGAGCCTACGCCTGGCCATGCCAGATCGCAGTGGAGCCGCCAAGAAGAGGATGATTTGAATCTTCTCATGGACTTGTCATTGACGTTTCGAAAGGCCCACTTACTGAAGGCCAGCTGTGCGGTTGGCACAGCGTGCTGCGGATGTCATGGAAATTGTCTTGCCAATCCTTCAGGGACAGTATCGAAGACATGCTAAAAAAGACACAATGGCGTGCAATTCAACTGCAGACCACGATATTACTATCCCATTTTTTGGCCGTCTCCGTGTTACATTCCCTGCAACCGAGACTCACCAATCGCCCCTCTCGTCGTTTTCCTCCCCATCAGGACAAAGTGCTTCCATTCCATGTGACACATATATGGCAGGCGGTGATCTAGCTACGCATTCATCGCTACCTGACCTATCGATTCCGCCGCGCCCGACGATTGAGTTTGGTGTGCCCTTTTGCAACCAGGAGTTTCATCTTAATTTCGACAGTGACTTGGAACTGAACAGCGATTGGATGTCAAATGTGGAGGTAGGACTTTACGATTGGAACCAACGCTTCTTGCACCACCACCAAAACAATAAGGACATGACAGAAAATAATAAAAAATATGAAGGGAGAAATCATTTATCGTTTACACATGTGTGTGCTAAACGTACTGTTTTGTTTTTGCTATGTGAGATACATCATACCACTAATAAATATATGCTCACTATTATCTGGAACAGAATGCACAAAAGACAAATCGTACCTGCCCTTCCACCGTTATCAACTGTTTAATAGACATAACGGAAAGACGGGTTTTCTTTATCAGTCAGGTTCTTCGAATGCGTGGGAAAACTGGTTCGTCTGGGCCTCCGGGACGCCAGACTGTGCGATCTCGTCACGCATCTTGTTCTGGCGAATCAAATAGAAACGCAGGCCGACAATGACGATGGACTAACAAAGAATAGCAGCCAAGATGGGTAGCAAGGCAATAAAGTAACGAGGGCCGTTCCAGGTGAGGAAGACCTGTGGCCCGATTGCATTTCCAGTTGACCAAATGATGAAGTTCATAGCGACGGCAACAGACTTTTTGGTTTGACCGGCAACGTTCCGCGAGATCATGGAAAGTGCCAGGGTCTGGGCCGACCAGAAAGAAGAGCGTGATGTAGTAGCAGATGAGCAAGTCCGATTTGCTGTGCACGAGTATCGAGGGGAACTGTCATGAGGCAAATGGTACCAATGAAAGAACTAGTCTTGTTAGCAAGGTACACTAGGTAATGACAACAAAGGAGACTGAGAGTCAAAAAGTTGAAAATGGGAAGACTTACGGAATACAAAAACCAAGCATCACAAGAAGATTCTGGTTGGTTTTCTTGACAAGCCACACAGATGCAAGAAGGACAATGATAATGTAAAAGCCTAGCACCATTGCAAGAAGCTGCGTCTGCAACGTAGTAAAACCGAAGCTCTTGATGATAATACCCTGGAAAGCACCAAGACCACTGGTTGGGAGCGTGGTGCAGAGTGCAATGAGAGCATAACCCCAGCACTGAGGATCCAGCAACGCCTCAATGACCTGTTCTCTCTTGAACTCGCGGTTCGTGGATACCGGTCTGATTCTCTCTCACACGCTCAATCATGAGAACTTTGTCTTCTTCCGAGAAGCACTTGGCACGCATGGGGCTGTCGGGCATCCACCAAGCAACAAAAAGGCCAAAGATGATGGGAAATTATGCCATAGATCAGGAAGATCCATTGCCAGGACTTGAGGGGGCCACTGGTGATCAGACTGAAACAGTAGGCAAGCAGGCCACCCACAACCTGCTGGGCAACCGTTCATCATGTACCAGTAGGTAACTCGGGATGCTTGCTCTTCGCGGCGATACCAGATGCTGGAGAGAATAATAAATGCAGGCTGGCAGGCCGACTCGAAAAGGCCCAAAAGCGTGCGGACCACGACTAAGCCGGTAAAGTTGTGGCAAGCAGCCG
Source organism: Sporothrix curviconia (assembly GCA_016097085.2). Taxonomy (NCBI): domain Eukaryota; kingdom Fungi; phylum Ascomycota; class Sordariomycetes; order Ophiostomatales; family Ophiostomataceae; genus Sporothrix; species Sporothrix curviconia. The sequence goes on from JADMNF010000207.1 coordinate 27,373, forward strand.
TACACGCAAGAACTGTCCCCAGGGCTGTAATGCTGAAGCTGAGGTACTTGGCAATGGGCACACGGGCAATGATCCAGTTCTGGGGGTATTCGACGATGAGAATGGTGATGTAGATGCATGTAGTGAGCCAACTGTAGTCTTGTCCAACGAGGCCAGTGGTCGGCGACGATGCCCATGATGGAGGCAAAGGATAGTGTTCCCTTGTCGATGGCCTGCAAGAAGTATGTGGCAACCATGACAACCAGCACGCGTTTATCGATCTTGCGGCGCAACTCGCGATTCTTCTCCGGGGAGATGTGGACACGAACATCGGACACGTACTGAGCAAGCTCTTTGTCGACGCCTCGATGTGCATGCCGCCAACCTTTGCGTCGTGGACATCAGAAGACATGACGGGCTCAACGCCCAGCACCATCTCCGGGTCTGCGGTCTCGACGGTGGTCATCACGGCGGTCTGTAGTGGTAATGAGAGGTAGGTAATGTATTGGTGGGTAGTTGCGATGAAAAACAGGAAATGCTCTGCGGATGAGGGCACAATCAGCTGTGTGAAGTGTTGAGAACGAGACGGGGAAGAGGCATTTTATGAACGATGCTAGGACAACACCCCCGTCTAACCTCTCTGTTTATCTGACACATAGCGAACCCCCATACCGTATAACAAGAAATACTGAGAGGTAGGCTTTTCATCAGCTAATAGCGGACGACAGCATTGCCCAATCGCAATAGACAACAACAGGCTACCACTGAAAGCATCTTAGTACAGAGTACTCCGTACGGAGTTCTACGTATGCGCAAGGTATATGAGGGGAAGCATCGGCAATATGGCCATTTCAAGCCAAGTTTGGTAAAGCTACGAGAGTAGATCTTGGCGTTGCTGCCCCTAACTACTCAGTATGAGGTGTGCCGCCCGACTGCCGTCCCATGCCACACGAGCAGCTACTCTGCTTGTTCTCTTGTCTTCTCCACCTTACTCGTACTTTTCTCCCCTTAGTCTCCCCACCCCCCGCGCGGGGAACCCGATCGCTGGTGGGACTGTGGCGAGTCCGGGGACTATAGGGATGGTGATAGATAACAGCGAGATGGAAAGTTTTCCCGCCTGTCATACCTTTTTTTTGGCTCTCAATCGTGGGGATAATGCCGCGTGGATAGCTGCCGACAGCTTTGCGCTTCCAAGTCCCGGCGCTAAGGTAGGCATTTTAAACCGTGCCAGAGTTTGGTCAAAAAAACCCAAAAGCTTATTTCAATCAGGAGAGTGAATCAGGAAGGCATACGAAAAGAAACATGGAGCAAAGCATAGCGCCATCATGTTATCAATTTTTTTTTCCCACATTTTAACAATTCTCCTTCTAGTGGCGTAAACTTCACAAAAGACAAGATGCATGTGCTCACATGTGTGCTCGGAGCTCGTAAATTTGACGAGTTGGGGAGCTCGGGCTTCGATCGCCATTTTCTCCCACAGTCAATGACCGGAAGTGTCACGACTCGATCCTTGGCAGGGAGGAGATGGGGTGGGCACCTGATTCGTGGGTTATTTTCGGTGCAGTTCAATGCGCCAGCTTTCAGCATTAGCGGTACTAGAATCAAGACATGTGAAGTGGCTGCCAGTGAAATGTCGCCACAACATTAAGACAACGCAGAAATAGCAGATTTAGAGAGCTCTTACAAATCGGCAGATATTCTCGTCGGGGCAGAGACCAAGCGATAGCCATAATGTTCCACGGCCCAAGTGTTTGTTGTGGCTTGCACCTCGGCTGCCATTCGACCCGGCGGCCTTCAAGTATACAAATCGGCCGATTTGGCAAAAAAGTGGACACCTTCCTCACACCCATTAGGGATAAAGCTTCCTCCTCAAAAAACGGGATACCGCTTCGATCATGGAACACATGCAAACAAACGGGCCGGATTAGTTCAATCTTCTAACTTTCTTAACGTGTGTCACTGCCAAAAGAATGGCCAAGGACAAAACTTCAACAAACTCTGAAGCTCCAGCACTCCAGCAGCAAAGACCCCATCGCGTTTGGTTATTCTCCGCAATGCCCTGCTGAAATACATGGCATCAAGGCTGCCGACGTGCACGCCAAAATCCGACTTCTTTCTCATCAATGGCAAATGGTCAACATCAACGGACAACGACGGGGGAGTTTTCTCTGATGACCCTTGAAGATGGACGCGTCATTTGATACCAAGGGATGGAACGATTGGGTTGTGTGAGTCTGCCTCCACCTCCCTGGGTGGTAACTATCTTGATTGATAGCTAACCAGACCTCAGGAATGGACACATGGCGTAGGTCTCCTTGGTCTTGTGGCAGTATTTACGAGTTGACCGAGAAAGCCGAGTACCTCGCAATCATTTCGAATACGTGGTTTCGTGATCGTTTCGCTGCCGGTGGGCAGCCACCAAAAAAATATCAACACAAATGGGCCGTCTTCCTGACCCTCTGCATACGTGTATGAACGAACAGGAAATGAGAACCTACCGATCATGGCTTGGACGCATGGGCAGAGTGGGCTTATCACGAATTTGCCTCCGGAATCACGCCACGGTGGCTTTCAGCACATCACTTACACTCGAGATCAACAAAGACCAGTTGTGGGGACGACACTCCTTAATGATGAACTGTTATGCCGTTGGCCAAAAATTGGGCTTTGTGTTTGAATCCGTCCACACCTACATTGAAGAGGCCAAACGCCAGTTTCTGCTTCATGTCCAATACCTATTTGACCGTGAGACTGGGCTGTTTTTTCCATGGATGGGAATTCACAAAATGATCAGACCCGGACCCGATACATTCAAAGGCAGGACACAACTTCGCCCCAATGCCCGCTGGGCTCGCGGGCAACAGCCTGGGTGGGACCATAGTGATCCCTGAATTTCTAGACCTTCTCCAAATAGATCCTCAGACGGATGCCATCGGAATCGGTTCTTACGGGATGTTCTTGGTGCACAGTGTTCGGCTCTTCAGCGCCTCCAGGACAAGTCAGGACTTTGGAGAACACTTTTGGATATTTCCGTTGAGGATGGTTCATACCTGGAAGCAAGTGCTACGGCCGGGTTTGCGTACGGTATGCTCAAGGCTGAAAGGAAACGGTATCTAAGGGGCCGACACAAGTGCAGCTGTGGCTGCCATTAAAAGGGGGGTTCTCGATAATGTGGATGAACGAGGCGAGTTTGCTCAAGACTTCATTCGGCACTGGTATGGGCCACGACCTTCAGCATTATAAAGATATTCCCATTCAACAAGCATGCCCTACGGGCAGGCTATGGCAATCATGGCTTTAGTTGAATTTCTGAGACAGTTTTATTAAGTAAATTTTTTTCCGACTAAATCTTTTCGAGTAAATATTTTTTTTATACGAGGACTGATATTAACATTAGATCTATACGCTGTGTTGTTGAGTTGTTTGAAAAGAACGAGTTTGATAAGGCCATCTTCGCGAGAAGCTACGTAAGAGCGATGGGTCGACGCGCACAGCCGAATAGTGTCAATAAGTGGCGGAGAGAAGGTTGATAATATATATCACGTGTACTGTGTACACAAACTGCCCTGTAACAAAAGTCCCTCTTACAGTCGGAGTGGTGTTATAATAGAAGTAAATCTCCCCCTCTTATCAGTTATCTCCCCCCTTATATTAATCATTTTTTTTTCTTATTAATCGTACCTTTTTTTCTTTATCTTTTTTTATCAATAAATCTCTTAATTTATAGGTTCGGAAAACATATATTTTTTTTAATTTATAAGTTTAAAAATATATTTTAAATAAATCTCACAGCGGGCACAGGGAGTACAGGGACGGCACAGGAGCACCTCCAAAAAAGGAAATTCTCGGTGAGCTTTTTCGTGTTGTATATTGGGCTGTTATGGCACAGGTTGTCCGCAGTGAATCAAGCGCACCTTCCCGTGCCACTGGCAGTTGCCTTCAACCAGCCTTCACCCGGCTACTAGCAATGAGCCGTTGGCCAAGGTCTCTGGGCAGCCGGCAAGGCCGGCTGAGGTAGGGTGTTGGGCTTCAACGGTAAATCACCGGGCATCTCTAGATAGTAATAAAGCAAGACCCATAGCCGCTATCTCTTGGAAGGAGGGAGAGGCCCAAGGGTTGGAATTGATGCTCTGTCTTGTAAAACCTAGCTTTAGTTATACTGTACTGTTTCTCAAATTGTATTAGTCGGTATGGCTCAATGTAGTGGTTACTTCCGTGTTGTTTTTACTTTTTCGTATATATATTCGGTTCGCTGAGAACATTATACATGTGGCAGCTGACATAAACTCACGGTATATGTGAAGGGGTTCTACGGGACAGGGTTCTTCAATAGCGAAAAGGTTGTCACTACAGGTAGGACAAAATCTAATCCTTGGCCTTCCCTTTACCTCGCGACGAGAGGGGACATGGATTTATCATTTTTGTTTCTAGGTAAATGGTGTGGCGAAAAACCGTTGATTACTAGCAGACTCTCTTGATAATACTGTAGTTGGCTAGCCAGCCGCGAGCGGCCCGTGCCGTGAGTGTTAGAAGGATTTAGGACTTAGGCGGGAGGCGTTCTTGCTACGAGATAGAGACCACGGGACTGGGGAGTCATCGTTGAATCTCCGTAAAATCACAATGCAGGTGTGGTCCTCCGGGCCACACATTTGGGGCCCTGCCGCTGGGCTTGCCATAGGGACTACAGGGGGGAATGGTCGCCAGCATAAGGTCATTAGTGGTGTAGGCCCCCATAACATGACACTAGAAAACGTTTTACGTGAAATCTCAACTTTGGTGAAAGAAGCAGAAAGACAGTGAATTATGCAAGTGAAGTATATTTAGCCTAATATATACACTCAATCCTTAGGAGAGTCCTTTGATCGCATCTCTGGGGATGTGGTAGATGATATGGTTGAGTCCGTACCAGAACCAAGATGCAAGCTTAAAACCCGGCCCATGGCGTTTGAAGTCTGGACTTCGGTCCTTTCCTAAATCATTGCCGGAAGAAGATGCTGGATTTGTTTGCGAGGGCGAGGTATCATGCTTGGAGGTGTAAATGCTGCTATTCGAGAAATCCCGCGATAACTGTTGGATGGACTCATCATTGAGGTACCTTCCAACTTGCCTGGTTCTCCAGCCCATTCCTCGGTTCTTGCGCTGGATGACCTTGCCGTTATTCGAAACCAAGAACTGGACGGCGTCCCCGGTCGCGTAGTTGTCAATACGCTGACGTTCTCCCGCATATAGGTGTCTGCCTTGGAGCAGATGTCTATGCAGTGGCGCGTCGTCTGCAACTCCTCCTCCAGCCTCAAAAGATCCTTATTGTCCTCCGCAGAAGTGACCACCCGACTTTGACTTCGTCATTAATCGAATCGATCAGTTCTTGCTTATGTTTCTCCAGCTTTGCAGTGTTATCAAAGAGGACTTTCTTGCACTCGCGCAGGCCTTCGTTGGTGATCCTTTCAGGTATGCTCTCCAGATTATCGGACCCGGTAGAACTGCTGCTACGCTTGGAAGACAACAAAAGCTGGTCAATGTGGTCGGTCAACTGGGTGCAGATTTCCACACACTTCTGCGTGGCCAACCGGTCCTCCTTTATCTGTCGTATTTCCTGGGTGTCCGAGTCAGTACTCCGATGTCGCCTCTTCAAATACAGATTGCAGTCTATCGTTGATGTTTTGGAGATGGTCTTTGAGGTCGGTCTGTCGTGGTCTTCACAAGATCTTTGTAACTTGCGACAGCTTCAGCTGTAAGCGAGGATTTACGACTAATAAAATCATGAAAGATTAGGCCTGTTTTTGTACGTATTGGAATGTTGCGACTTACAGAGTTGCGTCGAGCAAGCTGATATTAATAGTAGCCTTGTAACTTGATATCTGTTGTCGAAAGCCATTGATGTCGTCACCCATATACTTCAACTTGGCCCAGTCTCGAAAACTCGTTCCGATTACCCCCAGACCGCGATGAACACTTCACAATCTCCTGTTCAAACTCTTTGCAGGCATTGCCGCATCGTTGTAGAGGAAGTGTCAGAGCTGAGAGATCAAAGTCGGTGGCAGACTTAATCGTATCGGCGAGCGAGCGCAGAACCGCTGTTTAGATCGTCCAACTCGTCTTGGAGGTCACGAACATGCTTAGGGTGTATATTGAATGCTCTTCAGCGTCTGGTAAAGTGTGACGCTGGACTGGGAAAGGCGACAGTTACCAAAGTCAATAGCCCTGAGGCTAGGCCTATAGCTTCTGCCATCGTGTGTCGATTGTTCACGCACCATTTGAGAGGGTCTGGTGCTAATTACTCCATGGACAAGTGGGATTTTAAATGGCGCGTGAGAGAATGACGGGCACGAGCAGGTTTTAAGTAAGAAAGTAGGCAGAGCCCAATAAGCGCCCCACTTCTCGATTAAGAGTGTGTAATTTTACCCCGCTCTCAGAAGTTGTTTTATTTTCCCCGCTCTTAGCGCTGCAAAAGATAGCTTTAATCCGCGAAAAAGCACAGACCAAGATAAACACAAACTTACCTTCACGCTTATTCTCTAAATCTAAAAAGGCTATCTCCTTAAGACCGAGAATAGGACTTTTTTTGTGGAGATTCCTCGACTTTTGTTTACATTTGCACGGACCACGTGAGAGGCATCGTGAATGTCAACAAGCCAAATAAAGCATACCTGCCTCCCCACACAATTTACTGGTAGACACAAGTATCTGTGGGTCAAAAATGCGATTCTGACTAACCGGGACGCGTCCCTCAAAAAAACGTCCCTATTCTCGGTTCTGAGGAGTTGGATCATAATTTTTATTATTATCTTGCGATAAAACCGTTTGAACGCTTCGGCTACCGATGCACCAGCTCAGAGTTAAGCAACGATACCACGAATCCTAAACATATAGTCGGGCCGACGTTAGTACGCATCGTTGAACCATTTGGCTGTGGCAGTTAGGCCTGGCCAGTGGCTCAACCGACTAGGAATCAGTGCAGCGGGTGCCTGAGGATGCGCCGAAGTGGTGGGCCAGCCAGGGGCAACCTATGCCTACTGGGGAGGAACGTCAGACAACCAAGGTCTGTCCTCAAAAAGGTGAATACCGTTAAGCCGATGAATCTTGAGGTAGTTTGTTTGTCATAGTGCCTTTGCCATGAAAAGAGTCACGTAAGGATCATTATAGAGACAATGTTGAATTAAAAGGAGAAGGTGGGAGGAGGCAAAGACAGAGCCAAAGCACACCATAAAAAGCTAGAGAGAAGAAAATGATAGAAGGGAAGAAGTTGAAACAGACAAAACAGGGGATTACAAGCCAGAGCAACCAAGGGATGGCACAGGCTAAGAAATGCTAGCACACGTTGGGATACAGAAACACGTTACAATACACGCGGTTCTTGTACCGGGTAGCAACTGGACGGTTCTTGGACACTGAAGACCATTAAGAGAAAGAATAGCCAGGCCATCATCAGGGAGGTGCACGAGTCACCAATCCGGCGGTCACCGGAATGGCCAAAGCCGCTAAAACGCCTCTAAGAACTCTACCACGTCGAAGTATGGTATGAGAACATCAAGGAAGTCATTGCGAAATGCGAAATTCGCAACAAGTCGAAGACTTTTCAGGCACAAGCCGGATGGGCTACTAACACAACTATCAATACCGGAAAAACCGTGGCAATCCATCTCATGGGACTTTGTCGTCAAACTCCTGTTGTCCACGAACGGATTACCAAGGTATAGTACGACAGTATATTAGTTATGAAACAAACTCACAAAATACATATACTTCCTTCCGTCTAAAAACACACAGACGGCAACAAACCTGGCTTACGCGTTTATAAGAAACGTGGTCAACAAACACGTCTTACTAGGCGATATCGTGAGCGACAAAGGAGTTGCGTTTACTGATAAATTCTGGGAAGAAACTGACACGACTGCTTAGGTCACAAGGAAGCTCAACACAGTGTTTCTACCCCCCCAAAATGGCTAGACTGGACGAGTCAACTAGATTATGGAACAGTACAATGTATTGTTTAAATTGCATTCGTGTGTTCCGAATTTATAACTCTGGTATTCTTTTTCCTTAACAGCATATAGGTCGCACCAGTGATGAAACGTGACTCGTCGCCGAGCAAGAACGACACCAAGGCAGCAACCTCTTCCGGTTCACCAAAGCGACCCAGGGCAATGCGAGAGCCGTCAGACTCCTTGCCAAAATTGCGCGAAGAGATTCCTTGAGAGGCCCTATGCATGGGCATCGAAATAGGGCCAGGTGCCACGCTATTGACTCTGACGCCCCGGACTCCCACTTCCTTGGCAGCCGACCGTGTAAGACCCGGAACACCATGCTTGCTGACCGCGTAGGAGCAATGTATGGGCGACCGATCTGGCCAGCGATGCTTGCTACGTTGACAATGCTACCACCGTCTGAGATAATATTGAGCTGCAAGCGAACACAGTGCATGACGCCGGTCAGGTTCACCGCAATGTTGATTTCCCAGTCGTCGTCGTCGCACTCCGAAACGGACACCTTACCGATTGTCTTGCCAATGAGACCGGCCAGATCAGCTGCTCCGTCAAGTCAGCCGAGCTCAGCAACTGTCCTGTCGATCCAAGCCTCGACTTCAACGGCGTTGCGAACATCACGATGAATCTACTGACCCCAGTGAATAATCGCATGGCGAGTCATGCCAATGCAGCAATTCTATATTTGTGCCATTCCCACGTATTTCTGTCAATCCTTGGAACAGGACGAGAGTCAGAAACACGCGCAAATGTCTACCGAAGCCGGGCATGACGCTTTTGTGTTTTGCGGGGTAACCAAGCTTGACCAAGTGCCATTGTTGTAGTCAATTCTAGCTCAACCAGATAAAATTGTGGTGACTGCGTCTACGATAGATTGGCGGAAGAAGTACACTATCTAAAGTTTTGACTGGGCCACTCATGAACCAAACACATCAGTGTCATCGTGGACAGCCTTTTGAAACACATAATTGGGCTGGATGCATGTTTACGGGAGGAAGACGTAATCTTCACAGGCCCAGGCTGGCGCATGCTATTCTGGAAATAAATAATACCGTACGTAGTACAGCGGTGTAGTTCCGAGACGCGTGCCACGTTAAGAAGTCAGGATTTTTTACGTAGATTCTGTCCTTGATAAATAAATCTCCGACGAAGTAGACAGGTATGATGTAGATTTGGACTCATGGAGCGGTCGAAATTTATTCCAACATGAATGCAAACTTGCAACCAGTTCGCACCGTGAGGCCACTGTATCGGACACTCTCCATGTTCAAGTGTGGCAGAATGCATACAATGGCGGTAAGCACGTGTGGATGATAAATGATTAAACGTGGTGAAATAGGACTAGTATGCAGTCCGCCGACAGCGACTTGTTCGAGCGTCATGTGAATGCTAAACACACCTATTTGCGGCCACAAGGTGTCAATAATCAAATGGAAACAGCCTAGGATCCGCGTCTTAAACAAAATCCGAGCTGCTGTCCGTCAAATCTGATAACTCCTTGTCAAAGAACACACAAAATTAGGCGCCAAATGCCTTGGTCGCTCCGCGACTGCCACCACTTATATCTGCATTTATTGCTGCCTATGGTGCCACATGCCAGTGACGCCAGCGTCTTTCGTTTTTTCTTAACGCACGCATATGGGTCACGGCAAGTTCCATGCTGGCATGTGCAAATGCATGGACGGACATGCGCGACACGGCGTGGAGGCACTAAATCACTGCGAGATCTGCTCGATATAGCCTGGAGGCGGCCCCTGAGCTAGTGGACTCGCCTCCACCAGCACCCTGGCAAGCGTGACCGAGACGAGACCGAACGAAAAGATGCTTAAATATCCAGTTCAGATGGTATTCGTAATCGTATTCCCCAAGGATCGACATGTTTCGTTCCCCAAATGACAGCTGTGACCCTGTACTGCGTTCAAAATGGAAATGAAAGCAACGCATCAACTCCGGCACCATCTCGACCAGGGTGGCCAATTCTTCAAAAAAAAAGCTGCGTAGACATAATAGGAGTCGTGATATTTCTGGGACCAAGGGCAATAATGGATGCCCTGCGGAGCGCTTCGGTGAGTTCTGGTCGTTGTCGCGTTGAAAATATGTATAAAGATGCGATATCCTGCTGCGTGACTTTTTTGTTTTGTTTTCCGTCAACCTCATCACGCCTCAGATCACTCTTCCTCGCATCCCGTCAGTCACAATGTATCCCAGTTTGCTCGCTGGCCTTCTGGCATCCGCTGCCACTGCCTCCGCCCATGAATTTCCCGTCCTGTTTCCCAGAGACAACAGCACGTCTGGCGTATCTGGAGCTTGCGCAGAGTTGTCATCGCAGTTCCCGTCGCAAGTCCTGACATCATCGTCGCCAACTACACGTTGGAGCGCACCTCCTACTGGGATGTACGAAGCGATCAGAGTCCGAGCTGTATCTTTCTACCAGCCAACGCTAGCGAGGTAGCTACAGCTGTCACTGTTCTGGTGCGAAACAAAGGCGGAATTTGCCATCCGTGGTGGCGGCCACATGAACGTGAGTATTTTTCTTCCTTCCCCACGACCCTATCCATATTGCTTACATGGAACAGTACCCCGGTTCCAACAATATCGACAACGGCGTTCTTGTGGCTCTTGACAATCTCGACCAGCTCGACGTGGACAACACAACGAAAACCATTGATGTCGGCCAGGAACACGATGGGTTGATGATGTGTATGCGTTGCCCTTGAGCCCTACGGCCTGTATTGCATTGGTGGTCGCCTCAAGACTATCGGTGTTCCCGGTCTGACCCTCATCGGCGGCTGGCATTACTTCAACAACAAATACGGTTATGCCATGGATAATGTGCTTTCCTACGACATTGTCCTGGCAAATGGAACCGAAGTAGTAGCAACGAACACAAGCCACAGTGATCTTTTCTGGGCTCTCAAGGGTGGAGGCGCCAGCAACTTTGGCATTGTCACCAACTTCAAGATCCAGGCTTTCGAACAAGGCCTGTTCTCGACCACAATCCAGAACTACGGCGAGGACCAGGTCCAGGGCTACATCCAGGCTGTCTGTGACTTTGTCGAGAGCACCACGAGTGATGTGGCTGCTGGCGCCGTTTTCAGCATTCAATACAATGCCACCACCAAGGCTGTCGCTCCCAGTCTTTTGGGTGTCGAACAGTCGTGGTTTCGCCGCCTCCGCGGTTCGCCAATTCACCGCTTTGAACAGTACCTTGTCCAACAGCCAGTTGATGACCACCACTGCCTGGCACGATCAGTTCGATACACCCGACCAGATGTTCGTGTACAGTTCAGTCACCGGACCATGAAGCCCGATGTAGACCAGATCAACGAGTACTTCCAGATGTGGAAGAATGCCGTGGATGAAATTGCAGACGTTGAAGGTTCTCTACCCTACATTTGTTCTCAATGCCGCTCCGGCAAGCGCGGCGCGCGTGGCCCAAACCAACGGCGTTGGCAATCTCTGGGGGCTGGATGCATCTGAAAATTGGCTGAGTGAGTATTCCCCTTTTTCCACAGTGCATCCCGTAATTATATCATTAACTCTGTCTCAACTTGTACTTACTGGAAAACAGTTTTCCAATTCTCTACCGGCTGGGCTAATGCCGCAGACGACATTCGCGTCACCTCGTGGTCACAGCGGCTCATTACTCAGATGCACGAAATCAACCAGGCCAAGGGTCTCGCAAGCGAGTTTGTCTATATGGCGATGCAGGAGAGTGGCAGGACCCCTACGCCGGAATGGATCAAAACAATGTTGCCCGGGCCAAGATAATCCGTGACTCATACGATCCGGAGGGTGTTTTCCACTTCCTCAACTACGGTGGCTTCAAGTTGCCGTATTGAGTGACATCGGCTTGGTATTAAGGAACGTACTCGTGGAGGCGTGTTTTAATTTGTTCGGTCTGGTGAGAAACATGATGTTAATTGTGTCAGTGTTATCTATTTCTTTAACATAAGCTTTGATTTTTTAGCTCTATCGTTCTTTTTTTTTTCGCATTGTATCTTAGTATAGTGTTCACTATTATAAAATAAACGGTATAACGTGTAAACGTTGTGCCGAATTACCGTGATCCTGTACGACTTCCTGTCCTTAAAGGAAGCTATACAATTAATCGTGTGGTAAAAAAGTCTTGATTCTTCTAAGAATCTATCTACATATAAACTCTACACGAAATCATTTTATATACCAGCTTTTAATACTAACCCTTAATCTGTAAACAAAATGGCGAAAGTGAAGGTGCATGTGAGTGTGCGCGGCCATACGACAGATTTCCGATCGGAAATCCGTCGTGTGGCATCGCAATTGAACTAACAACGAAACCACGATCACGGGTGCGGTTCTCCCACCCTGATTCAATATTAATCCAAAGAATTAAACGATAGTGTATAACTTTTAATTTAAAACATGGTAAAGGTCTCCGTCACCATCGTAGCTGCATCCATCCCTGCCCTTCGAATCCTTATCCGCGAAGTTAACTTATCAACACGTCAATACTACGCTAGAATACAGAGAACACAGCGGGCACAGAGCTTTCCCAGATCGAAACAGGCCGGCGTGTGACTATAGTCAGGTCTTCACCGCGGAGTAATGATGACCAGAGCGATAAGAGTATTTTAAACTCTCCCGAGCCTGGTGAAATACTCTGTAGTACAGACATCACGATTAACTATGGTAGTATATTGAATGACTATTTTGAAATGCCAAGCAGAAAAAGATGAAAGTTTAAGAAACACGATTTGTGGGCAGGTGAAGGTTTTCCTTAGGTATTGAAAAAGAAAATAAATAAATATACAGTTAATAAATAAAATAATTAATATGTTAAAAATATAAAACCGCTTTCATTACCATTGTAGTTATTATACTTTTGATTACCATATACAAAAATTAGTTCTTAATCCAATAGTCGTCATCGAGGCTTATACCTCTTTCCCGTTTTACGTCTTGGAAGCGGTACAGCTACACTTAAGAGGTACATTTCATCATTACTGTCAACTTATAGCACAAACACACTTCGCATTTAAAAGACCGGGAGCGGTTTATATTATTAGTACCACGAGTATCTTTAAACATGCTTGTCTTGTAATGATAAATCTCTCTATATGAGACAGTATACTGCGGTAATAAATTATCACTAAATTTGTCCCTTTGTGCTTTAGGACACTTTTGGTAGTGGATAACCTATTTGAAGATAAAAAATGTACCACTTTTCATTAAACTACCTAGAATAACCAACTCGAATTTAGAAAATTGGCATTCTGAAAGCGTCGAGATCATACTTCCATGTGTCGAGCGACTTCTGGTCGTACTGGCAATCCAAGGTAGAGCCGTTGTTGATCCAGAACGGCCGCAGCGGCCACGGGCAGATCTGCTGCTGCTCGCCCGTCGATGTCACGGTGCCGTTGAGCGTGTGCGGCTCGATGCCGTTCTCGACCCAGTCAATCAGCGTGGGAAAGAGCATTTGCGGGTACGGCGCGTTGGGTTGCAGCGGGTTGGCGCCGCAGTGGGCCGCTCCCGGATTAGGAAGAAGCGGTAAAAGTCGTTGAGTGCATCGACGCTGTCGTTGTAAGATTTGCTAGGGTGCATGATGCTGCGGACGGATTCGTAGTAGCGGACGGAAGAGGCGGGCGGGACCTGGGGGTCCGACTCGCCGTGATAATGCAGCACTTTGGCCCCAGATTCCTGGAAGGGGGTCAGATCCGGCCACGTCGTCTCAAGCGAGTCCTGGTACCGCTGCCAACCCGTAGCGATCCAGTTCCGGAAGGTATTGCCGGTCACCCCGTCAAAGTTGGCCAGAGCCGAGTCGTTGAGCAACAGGTTCAGGCCGAGCTCGACCCATTGCGCTGACTGGAGGACAAGGAAGGGCCCGTACTCGCCCGTTGTCTCGTTTGTAGGCCGTCACGGCGTCCTGAAAGGGTGCCGTTGGTTGGTACGACATGTAGATGCGGCGACCTTGGTCGTCGCGGGCGCCGTTGAGAATCTTCTCCGCGACCGCCACACCTTCGGCTGTGATGGTGCCATTCTGGGCAGGGAGGGCAGGCATAAAATTCGGATTTCGGCCGCGGCGGCGCAGCTGTATGGCTGGCCGATGGTGGTACTGAGATTGAAGTGCAGCTTGCAGAGGTCAGTCCGAGCAACGACACCGTCGACCTTGCCGTCCAGGCCGTCACACCCAGCCTGCGTCAGGTTGACAATCTGCTCCAGCTCGCAATAGGGCGGGTAGTAGCCCAGCTCGTACTCGGCAAAGGGGGACCACAGATGCTGGATCTGCTGAAACGAGAAACGCATTCCGGGGGCGCCAACGAGAACGCCATCGAGCTCGTCGCCGTATCGCTGCGCCTGGCTCCAGCCCTCTCTGCCGCCCTCGGAGCAGCCCTGGTAGTACGAGTAGAGGCGGGTCTCGTCGGACATGTTGTAGAAGTTGCGCGTGAGTTGTTTGCCGAGCACGCCCAGCTCGTAGATGCCTTGGTAGCCAAACATGTAGATGGTCTCCCAGTTGACGTTGCCGTTGGCGAGCAGCCACGCCTCGTTTGAGGTCACATTGAAGCCACCAAAACCGCCGTCCGTGGTTCCCGTTACGGCGCCGTACTCGACGCCACCGGGAAGCGACGAATTCAGACTGGTGATGTTCCAGCCCTCGCCGCCCGTGGAGGAATAGCGGTTGTGAAAGTCGGCTGGCGCAGGCATCCAGTAGTTGAGCAGCACCTGGTCGTCCCGACCGTCGTGGGAGTAGGCGAAATTGACATCGCAAATGTCGATGAAACTGATGCCCGTCGAGTAGTTCAGGATCGGAGCCGCAGTCACAGACGACGGATCAATAGTGAGGCCCAGGATGGAGCCGTTGGCCGGCAGGCTAGCAACGACATAGTCCGCCGTGCAGACGTCCGTGATGGTGGCTGCCTGCACGGCAGCGCCGGCCAGAGCAACCATAGCCCAAGCAAGAGAAGGCATCTTGATAAGTTCTTCCGCTATGATGAACAGCTACGGATTAAAGGAGCAAGATGACATAGAAAGAGGCATGAACGGGAGAATACCAGCCGATGATTGAGATACCCTTATGGAGACGGAGAGAGACACACTTCGGAAGTCCGTTTGTAGTGATAGGCTTACAAAGAGGCTTATAAAGACAACTAATCTCTGAATCAAGTGCCGGGAATTATACCCTGACTCCAATTTGTCCCCCGCGCCGCTCCCCCAAAAAAACGTCCCCACAGATCTTGCATCGCGAGCTAGTATGCAGGGTTTTTTGCTGCCCTGCGTAAACGGAAGTGTGTAACGGCGCCTTTCGGGCGTTTAGAAAGCCCACGTCCGGTGTTTGCTCGGTGTAAACCATGATGCAAGATGCACCTGGACTATATCGCGAACAATGTCACTAGCTATTCGGTCTCGGTCCAACTGTGAATAAGGCCGTATATTATGTTTACTCGTACGATCCTGGTCTTTATTTCCCGTGTTCCTAGTTTTCATTTTTTTATTTCTTTTTGACCGTCGAGGGCATGGGTGCTCTTTTGCTTAGCCTTGTTTAGAAGGATCGCACTTAATATTATACCTCCGATGACGCATGCGCGGATAGATTCCCAATCCGGTAATGGAGCTAATGGAGCTTGCTCTCCGCACCGCATTACGTAGCATACCAAAATCGCGCCGTGTTTTCTCCAGGTTCATACCTCTTGCAGGGTATACTATTTTGCTAAGTAAGATGATAGCTTTGCGATGTAGATAGCTGGCGAGCCTGGTTGGTTTTCTCGCAGCTCCCTTGCATCATAGCCATATTTTTTTCCCAACATCAGATGCCTGTTCAATAATGAACCTTTTTATAGTCTCAAAGTTTCATTTTGTAAGGTGCACCGTAATATTATTTCGCTGCTTTGGCATGAATTTGTTACATGACATACATAGTACGACTTATATGTACGTAGCCCTTTTTTCACGAAAACAAAATAAAAAGATTTTGCTATCTAACCAGCCATCGTAATACGGCTTAGATGCCGGCGTCCAGACCCTGTGAAAGATTTGTCGCCTGGACGTATTTGTCCCAGCCTGCACACGTAGACTCCAACACGTCGGGATCAATGAGCTGTGGAATTTCCGATTCCATCTCGATGATCTGCACGGCCAGACCCTCAACCGTGTGCCAAGCGATATGGCAGTGCATCAGCCAGACCTGGGTAACAAAGAACAAATTAGTAAAAGGAAATCTAAAAATGTTTTCAGGATATTATATGCATTGACTCACCCTGGATTGCTCACGTAAAAGGCAATGACAACATAGCCATTGCCCGGGACCATGACCGTGTCCCGGCGAGGGGCATTGACCAGCGTATAGTTGGCCGTGCTAGCGTTGAACGTGCCAGTCTCTTGTGCCAGGATCCAAAAGTCGTGGCCGTGCAGGTGCATCGGATGCGGCTGTCCGATGACGGTCTGCAAGATCCAGTACGCCCACGTGCCTTTAGTCGGATACCGCTGGGGTTCTGGGACGAGGACCAGGTGTTGTTCTGTTCGTAGATCTGGAGGAGCGTTGGGTAGTCCCACTCGTTGACAAAAGTCGTGTCGCCATCTCCCACAGGTGGGCGCCGTTGGGGCCCGAAAAGAGATTGAGCGTGAAGTCGGTCTCGTTTTCGGGGCGGTCGGACGCGGCAATTGCCACGTAGGGCACCAGGTTGGCCATGGCCTCGTCGTCGCAGTCGTCGACCGAGGCAGACGCCCAGGCCGTCGACGTCGGGTCAGCTGTCCCGTTGACGTATGAGTAGCCGCTGGTCGACTTGCCATTCGACGACTTGCCAGTCGACTTCTCCACATAGCGCACGATGCCCTTGATGTCGTCTCCATTGTCGTTCTGCGAGCAGTCGTCTTGCACAATGGCGCGCATCCAGTAGTTACCCGGCGTGGCATCCGCCGTCACGATGACGTCGTATCTCTGGCCGGAGCCCATGCGCACAATGTCCGTGGTGTAGGGGACGATGGGCACAAAGTCGTTGGCAATCACCTCCATCGTGTGGTTGTCAATAGTGAACTTGAACTGGGTGTTGGCCGCGGCGCTGATGAGACGCAGCCGGTAGCGGGTCCCGCTGGTAAAGTTTGTCTCAAACCGCGTCCCGACGTCGCCGTACACATTGGTTCCGTTGATGAGGCCGGTATTCTCGACCGGCGGACCGGCCCAGAGGCGAGCCACTCCTGCTGGTCTGCGGTTATGTGGCTCCAGTCGTTCAGGAAGAGCACGCCGAGATCCTCGTCGTAGTTGGCACTGGCCGGGCCGTTAATGTGGATGCCGCCAAACACGCCGTCATAGGCTTGCACGTAAAAGTGAGAGTGCCACCAGGACGTGCCATACTCGGTGGCTCTCCAGGTGTACGTGTACGAGTCGCCCGGGGCAATGGGGCACTGGGTCAAGCTCGGCACGCCATCCATCTGGGCCGTGTAGTTCTGGCGGACACCGTGGAAGTGAATCCCGGTGCCATTGTTTGTCAGAGAGTTGGTGACATGTACCACTACGCAAGCGAATTAGCCGGCCGTCCTTGATTATATTTGTGTATGCGAGTCAACGAGCTCCTCTTACCAATGGTGTCCCCCAGTCTGCATAGATGGTTGGGCCAGGAACTGTGCCATTGACGGACAGAACGATGCGCTCAACGCCGTCCGGAGCAGCAGTTGTGTTCACGACATTGAACCAGTATTCGCGAACGACACCGGTGTCAGGACCAACATCGTAGTAATTGGTTGAGATGTCGAAGTCACCCCAGCACGCACGTGTATTAGGACCATGTGTGCACTTGGTCTGCGACGCCTGATTTGGCTTGTTGGGGGCCGCAGTGGCCAATACGGCCAGAAGCCATTGCAAACAAAGATGATAATACAGATGCATGGCAAAAAAAAGTTTGAGACGTCAGTCCCGGGAGGCAACAGAGAGTGAAGGTAAGTCGCGTGCAAGGAAGTCCGACGAGATATGACTTCTATGGGCAAAGTGGAAAATCAAAGCAGATCCAAAAGAAAAATACAAACATCAACTATATACCATGTGGCATCCAAAATGCTTGTTCTAGCCATGATCTGTCAGGAACCTTCACAGTACTGGGAAATGATCTGCTGCATACGTGGTCGCGGCCAGGGGAAGTTTGGATGTCTTTCTTGCGTTAGAAAGTGGCATTGCCAAGGGGTCCAGCCTTTTCCGGCAGCATCCTACGGCGCCGAATCATACTTGGATTCCGCGAGTTGCAAGGTCGACAAAAAAATAAAGAAAAAAAAGAAAAAAAAAACGTAAGAGCACATACGACAGCACATATGCATGCGTACTGTGCTGCTTTTGCGGAAATAATGGAATAAAATCCAGATGATCCGTTATGTGGAGTACAGCACCGGTTGTACCTAGGTTTGCGACGTTTGTAGGGAGCCTATGCAGCAGCGAACCCATGCCGGCCCCACATGGCACAGGCAGACATAGGATGATCGCCACCTTGACATACTGTTTTCATCAATGTACGCGCGTAACTATGTGGATGCGTATACGCATATAACGATGATCATTATAGGCGGGTTCTACGATGACGAGGTTCGGTTCATCTGCGCCAAAAATAAAAAAGAAAGGAATAGACCAGAACCCCATTTTCAAAGCAGCGCACCCTATTGCCGAACTCACATGTTGACTAGCATCTGACTAGGAAACTTCTCCAAATCTTCGGATTGCAACCCTCTCCTTCGGCCGAGTTAAGGCCGAATAAAAAAAAAAAAGAGACCGAGCTTTCCAGTCCCCCGCCAAGTAGGTAGTATGTATGTATACAGCGTGAAAAGTCTTCTTATCATTATCATGGCCTACTAAAGAGCTATAGCTTGGTGTGCAGAGTGCTTCTTTTTTCCCTCGTCTGAATATTGTGGACATTACCACAAATTGTCCCCAAAATGTAAGATTCACACACTCCAACCCCATCTTGAAGAAAATAAAATCGCAATCGTTGGAAGCTCATCCCATCCACATTTAAACTAGTCAGCTCGGCACAGTTGTACACGACACCCAGAGGTGCAATGGCCTCCGTGTGGTTGTAGCCCAAGTTCAGCGACATGATCTGGCCGACCGTCACATTGTACTGGGCAGCAAAGTCCTGCAGAGTGCCGTAGGAGAAGGTGTAGTCGGTCATCGTGCAGGCCGTGTTGGAGCAGGCGGGAATCTTGACCGTGGCGCCCGTGTCCAGGACGTCGTAGATGCCCGGGTTGAGTGCCTGGATATAGCCCGTCTGTGCGCCGAAACTCAGGATGGACTCGGTGGTGATATTGAACCACTTGTTGGCAATTTTCTGGATCGTGTCGCCGGGCAAGATCGTGTAGACATGGGGACCACCGTAGATGCAGGTGTTGGTCGTGTCCGTGTTGTGGAGTGAGACAGGACGTGTCATCCGGGAACGTGGCAGAGGCAGGGATGTTCAAAATCTCGCCCGGGTAGATAAACTCGGGGTCCGCCAGAACGTTCAGCCGAGCCACGTCGCAGAGGCCGACGCCGTACTTGCTGGCGATGGAAGCGACAGTATCGCCCTCTACGACGGTGTAGGTATCGCCGATTGTCACATTGAGATTGATGATGTTGGGTATCGTTGGGAGAACTACCAGGAGTCAGAATGTGCTTGTGCCGTCGCTATTGTACAAAGAGGAAAGAGAGAGAGCGCCTGGTGCACATACCATTATACTCATAAGCCGCAGGAAGGGCAACAACGAGGCGAGCGAGGGCCGAGAGGCCAATGAAGTTCTTTAGAGACATGCTTGCGATTACTAGAGGAGAGGGAGAGGAGCTTAAGAAGATGAGATAAAGTTTGATTGGTGAGGTTCAACGCGATTTTCTTTTTCTGCTACGGATCCGAGAGCTTAAAGGCGACGATCTTATGATTATATATATACATGTAGAAAGATATAATATTTCCACATCCTCGGAACACGAAGGGCTGGCAACTTGAGTTAACGACGACAGCTCCCCCCTCCCTCCCAGCAACGTTTGAGGAAGATTGAGCTATGCTACCAGGCAAATCACAATATCGTTGAAAAATTCTCCAAGTTCCAGACTTCCCCACCGGTCAACTGACCAAAGAAAATTTTCGCCAGCGACGTTCCGGGTCGTCGCGCTCGATATATCACGAAGTTATACTAGTCCGGCAGAAAAGAACCGGAGTAGTACCGAGTCTAATGGACAGTCATGCGACGTCGTGGAACCAAGCTGGGTTTAAAGATACGGAGATGCCCCAGGTACTTTTTTCGTTTGGTTTTTCTGTTTTTTTTTTTTCAAGCTAAGATGCTTCTCCGCTATGATCGACTGTGGGGTAAAGAAGAAAAGCTTTCGACCATGGTAAAACAATATGGAGAAAAGTGGAGAAGGGTCAGGTTGTGTCTAGACATAAAAACGACCATTTTCTCTTCTTGTCTGATGATAATAATTGGTCTCATTGGATAATTGCAATAATTTTTTCTCGTTGTAGAGATAGTTTCGTTTTTATCAACCGAACGGCACCACGCGGGCCTTTTCCGGCAAAACCTTGGTAGTTCCTATGTCGGATGCATTAGCACCATCACGATTGCAGGGGTTATGTTCATTTATGTAAGTATTCGTCATGATTTGAAGACAGTTCCTTACAAGCTGGTCACCCGACGAGGTGGTCAGGCCGCCCAAGGCGGTCACCACGGGCAGAATAGTAACTGATCGGGGTTAAGGAATGAGGAGATTTTTATACGGGGATAAAGTCTATAAAGAAAAGTAATTTTATATTAAAACTAAAACTTTAACCTTAATACCGTTAATTAAATACGGAAAATAAAATTAAGTAAAGCCTCGGTTATTATTAATTTATATTAAATTAAAGTGGGAAGATTATACCCGTAATCTTAATTTCGTTATTAACCCGTTTATAATATTATATAACGTATTTTTAATCGAAAATCTATCGTATTAAATTAAATTAAAAGATTAAGGTTAAAAAGGAAGGATATTTAATCGGAGGTTTTACGGCCGTAATATAATTATATAAATTATACTACGGTTTATTTAATACGTAAAAAAAAAGAATAAACTAGTTACGATAAATAAAAAGAATTAAAAAAAAAACTTTATAAAAAAAGTACGAAAAAAAATAAAATAAAAAATAATAAACGTAAAAATATATATAAATATACACGGTTATATAATAAATTTTCGATTAAAAATCTATCGTATAATATTTTTACCGTTAAAGTGGTATCGTAGTATTACAAAGGCACTTCCCAAAAGTCGGTGACTCTACTAATTAATCAAACTAACCACTATAATAAATCGGGTCAGAATTTTTTTTAGTGGGAGAAGCTCCGTATCCGATTTAATTTTGCTCCACTTTAACCCCTGTCAATTCTAAGCCGATTTATTTAATTCGGGTCAGAATTTGTGCAAGCTACAGACGTCGTACGAAGATGAAAAGAACGGGAAAATGATACTACGATTAATACGATACTAACCACTATAATAAATCGGGTCAGAATTTTTTTTAGTGAGAAAAGCTCTGTATCCGATTTAATTTTGCTCCACTTTAACCTTTATTAATTTTAAACCGATTTATTTAATTCGGGTCAGAATTTATACAAGTTACAGACGTCGTACGAAGATAAAAAGAACGGGAAAATACTATATTACGATTCTGGCCCCCACGGGGCCTAAAAGGAGGCCCAAAGGCGGTGGGGACCGGCAGAACCCGGACGGCTTAAAGGTAACCAGCGCCAATAATGCTAGTGCACGCAGAGCTGACGGCGCCAACATAAACGCGACCAATCAAAAAAGGACTACTGTTTACATAGGCTCTTTACGAGGACCAGGATGCCACGGGTAAATCACGATAGGTAGAATGATTAAGCAAGTTATTTTATACGGGTTATAAAATAAGAATAAAATAAAAATGAAATAAGAAGTTATTTTACACAAGGTATAAAATAAGGAATGAAATAAGAATGAAGTATGATAGATATATAAGATTAAGGCTTTTTTTTAAGATTTAAATAAAAGATTTAATCGTTATCGATTATTTAAAATATAAATTTATATAAACTTGTATTTTTATACTTTTATTATATATAATTATTATACTTATATACTTTTTATATATATTAACTTATTATTTATACGTTATACCTTCTTATTATCTTATTTTAAGAATATAAACTCCTTTAACCTGAATTAATTAATAAAGCCATCGATTTTTAAAAAAGTGTTTTTATAATATAATAAAAAGGTTCGGTTTTAAAATCTTTATAATAATAATAACGACTTTTATTTAAACTTTAACCGTATTTTAAATTAAATAATAATTTAATATTATATCGATTAACTCGGGACCACCGTTACGGCGGTATAAATAACCGTTAGAATTATAAAGTAATATAGAAGAAAATCGACGAGCTTGAGAAGTTTAATAAATAAAGTGTAGATTAAATTTAATATTATTAATAGTTACTCGTTATAGTTATTAAAATTCCTTCTTTAACGAAATACGATAGTAGTTAAACCGGATTTAAGACTTACTTAATATAATACCGCTTTTACTTTAAATATTAATCTTAAAACCTCGGGAATAAATCGGACAAGGTTTTTACGGTTATATTTTATTTAAACGGGTTAACCGCGGTTTAAGTTTAATCTTACTTTAACGATTATTTTAAAAAATAAAAAGAATCCCGATAAGATAAACGGTGATACGAAAAAGATATTCTCCTTTTTTAAGAAGTTTACTTAGGTTCTCTAGACTACCTTTAAAAACCCCGATATCGACCGGGAGTACGAACGAAAGTTACTCCGACTCCGTTAAATTAAGTCTACCTTTACGTATATTAATAAATTTAAATAATTAATAACTTATCTCGATTAAAACGACGAACTTATTATAACCCGTTATTATAAAAGGTTTAAAGATAATATAAAGATAAACTTAATAAAACGCCCCGATTAAAGCTTTTAACGGATTATTATAATATAATTATAATTATCGATAATCGATTTTATAAACGTATACTCGAAAAAAAAAAATAAAGCCTTGATCGAGTATATTATTAATTTTTACGTAAAGGTTAAAGTGGGAAGTAAAAAGAACGAAAACGATTTTATTACGATAAATTTATTATAACCCGTTATTACGAAAGGATCTTAAAAATAATATAAAAAATAAACTTAATAAAACGCCCCGATTAAAGCTTTTAACGGACTATTATAATATAATTATAGTTATCGATAATCGATTTTATAAAGGACGAGTTCCGGAATAAAAATAAGCCCGGATTATAAAAAAGTAAAAAGACTTTAAATATAACGGACTTCATTTTTTGTTTATTATAAAGATAAAAAGACTTTAAATATAACGGATTTTATTTCTTTACTTATTATAAAGATAGGTGTTTTATTTATTAAGACGTTAAAAAAGGTATAAACTAGTACCCGAAAAGGTTAATTAATAAAAATATTAAAATAATACGATATTATAAAGACTCGGACGATAACGATAACGAATTATTAATATACCGAGTTAAAATAATAATAAACGTTTATAACGTAATAAAACCGATAACGGGGTTATTATTATAAATAAAAAAGTTCCCCGAGACTTACTCGAAAACGTAACTCGGTTTATAACGATTTATAAAACGGATGTTTACGTTAAAGAATTATTTATAGTAATTATTAACCGATAATATTATAATATCGAGTTTATAACTTTAAAATCTACGTCCTTATAAAATAACTCGAAAAAATAATATAAAAAAAAGAAATATTTTTAAGAAAAAAAGATATATAAACGACGTTTTATAAATAAACTATACGGATTTTTATTATTAACGATATATATACGTTAAAACGGTCTTTTAATATAAAAATAATATACGTTAAATAAAGTAAAAAAAGGACCGTAACCCTTTAATAAGACGGGATAATCACGAACGTGATTATAAATACGAGGAAACGGGAGTGTTTTCTTTACGTAGACTATATAATATTATATTACATTTACCGGTACGCCCGGTATAAAAGGTAAACGACGAAAAAACGGGTTGAGGTTTAATAAAGCCACGAACGATAAGAACGACGGCGTTATTTACGTTAAAAGAAACGGACGAGACGTATTAATACGGCGGTTTGTTGTAATAATTATTTTTAAAACGACAACGACTCGGGAAACGACGAGGTTTAACCGACGTAAAGCTCGAGTTTAAATTAAAAATAAAAACCTTAAAAACTATTAACCCGGATACGGGGTATATACAAGTCTTAATAAACTAATAAAGATATAATAAAAAGTAATAATCAATACTAAAGGTAAAAGATAATTATATTATATTACGATTTATAAATTAATATAAGGTATTATAATAACTTAAAAAAGTGTTATATATTTTACGAAACTTCGAAAAATATTAAATTAATTATAATAACGGTTAAATTAAAAGAGAAATAAAAATATTTAACCTTTATATATAAAGTAAAAAAGTTAAAATAATGCTCGATATTATAAATATCGGAAACGACGACGTTATCCTCGGGTTATTATAATTACGAAGAGTATAATCACGGATTAATTAAGTTAATTATTTTAATTATTTTAAAAAAGTTTACGATAAAATATAATTATTAAAACGTTAAATATATTATTAAAAAAAAACGAGATAATCTCTTTTATATATTAACGTAATATTATAAATACGAAAATATTTAAAAATATTAATACGACACGGGTTTATTAAGGTACGGTTTATACGACTACTAGATTCCGTTAAAAAAAAAGTATAATTAAAATATTAAAGATTTACTTTTTTAATAAGATAAGTTAAAGTACTTTAAGAGTGGTTTAACGAAAACTTAATTAAAAGTTATATTCGATTATCGAGGTTATTAATAAAAACTTTATTTTATTTATATTTAAAAAAGACGGCGTTTTACGATTATACGTAAACTACCGACAATTAAACAACATCACCGTCAAAAACGATACCTTTTACCGTTTATCTCGAAATTTAAAAATAAACTATAAAACGTAAAAGTTTTTTTAAAGATTAATTTACGGGCGTTTATAATCTGATCCGAATTGTAAAAGGAGAAGAATAAAAGATAGTATTTAAAACGCGTTACAAGTATTATAAATATATAGTGATATTATTCGGGCTTATTAACGCGCCGGTAATATTTTAAGAAATAATTAACGACGTATTACGAGAATACTTAAACGATTTCGTTATAATATACCTCGACGATATTTTAATCTACTCGGTAAACCGGGAAAAACACGAACGATATATATATAAAGTATTATAAAAACTTAACGATACGAAATTTTAATAAAAAAGTAAATATAAATTTATATATAAAAGATTATATTTTTAAAAATATAATTATATTAAAACGATTTACGATAAAATTAAAAAAAGTTAAAATAATTAAAAAATAACTAAAACTATAAAACGTTAAAAATATATAATTTTTCGTAAAATATATTAATTATTATCGAAAGTTTATACGAAATTACGAAAAAATAACGGCACTTTTAATTAACTTTATTAAAAACGACGTAAAATTTAAATAAACCTTACAAAAATAAATAACGTTCGAAGAAATTAAAAAATAATTCTCTCGGAACCCGTACTCGTCGAACCCGACCTTAATAAGTTATATAAAATAAACGTTAACGCTTTAAATTACGCCATAAACGGAGAACTCTTTAAAAGGACGGAATAATAAGATATATCCGGTCGCCTTCTTTTTTAAAAAGTTCACCGGGCCGGCGGAAAGATATTTAGTATATACGATAAAGAATTAATAATTATTATCGAAGGGCTTAAAGAATAAAAGTATATTTTAAAACGTAAAATATTTTATAACGATATACTCCGATTATAAAAATCTTATTTATTTTATTATAATTAATAATTAAATAAAAAATAAACTAGATAAATATAATACTTATCCGAATTTAACGTTCGTATAATTTATAAAAAAAGATCCGATAACGGGAAAACCGATACACTTAATAAACGTAACGATTACGCCGGATTAATAATAATAAAAAAATAATTTATATTTAAAAAGTAATTTAATAATATTTTTATATTAAAAACGATAATTAAAAACGAAAAACAAAAAATAATTTAATAAGTGTATAAAATATTTACGAAAAAACGGGAAGTAATTTAATCGAAGTATATAAAGTATTTACGGAAAAGGACACTTTAAAATTTATAAAACACGGAAAGGCTTAAAAAGACTTACGACACTATAAAATAAAACGATATTAAAAACGTTATTAATAATTACGATATTTATAATAAAACTAAAATATTTAAAATACCGGTCTTTACGGACTAATATAACCGTTACTAGTCTTTAATAAACCATAACAATCGATCGTATAAAACTTTATCGTTAAACTACCACCGTCGATAAATAAATAATTAAAGTTATTTACGATAATATATTTATAAATGTAAATAAACTTATAAAATATACACGTTTTTTATTATATTACGAATCTTATACGATTAAAAAACTTATATATATTTTTATTAATAATATCGTAAATAACCACGGGTTACCCGATAATATCGTTAATAATAGAGGAACGACGTTTATAAGTAAGTTTTAAAAAAAGGTAATAAAACAGTTACGTATAAAACGACGATTTAACACGGTATTTTATTTAAAAATAAAGGTAAATAACGAAGAGAACGAATTAAACGCTCGAACAGTATCTATAAGTATACGTTAATTAACGATAAAACGATTAAGTCGAATAATTACTATTAATTTAAATCGTTTATAATAACGCGGTTTATAACGGTAATAAAACTCTCGCCGTTTAAAATAAATTATAGTTTTTAATTATAATTAAATTATTATAAAAATAATAAATTAAACTTAAAAGTAAACCTTATAATTAAAGAAATCAACGACGTGATCACGATAATTAAAATTAACTTATTTATATAATAAAAACGGATACGTATATAAGTTAATAAAAAAAAGATTAAGGGACTAATCCTTAAAAAAAGAGATAAAGTTTATTTTAATAAAAAAACTTTAAGAATTAAACGATTAAACGATAAACTCGACTTTAAAAAGTTAAAACCGTTTTTAATAACGAAGAAAATTTCCGATTCGGTTTACGAACTCCGGTTATCGAAAGGATTATAAGTATATCCCCGGTTTAATATCGTAAAACTATTAACAAAGTAAGTCTTAAACGAATTAGAATACGAGGTCGAAGGGATTAAATAACACCGAAAAACATTTAAAAAAATAAAGTACTTAGTTAAGTGGAAAAACTACTTTAACGAAGAAAATACGTAAGAATTATAAAAGAACTTTAAAAATATAAACGTTATTATCACGGATATTAATAAGGTTAATTATAAGAAAATAATAATTACGAAGTCGAAAGAATCTTACGACACCGATAATAAAAAATAAAATTTATTACTTCGTTAAATAATAAAATTATATAAATAAATATAATGATTATGAATTAATTAATAGTTTTAAAGACTACCTTTAATTATTAAAAGAATATTAATAATAAAAAAGCTCGGTTTTAAGTCGGTTATAACGATACTTTAATTAAAAAACGAGGCGGCCGTGTCGGTAACGGTTTAAACGTCGCGGGTAATTTAAACGTCGCGAACGGTTTAAACGGTTATTTACTCTTTTACGGCTTATTTAACCTCGTTCTCGGCGTTAATAACGGTGTACGTTTTATCGAGCATTTTACGGCGTTTCTCCTCGTACGTCTTTTATTATTTATTAATACACGGAGAGGCGGCGAAGGCCTTTTTTAAAAACGAGCTCGGCACTCTTTTTCTTTTAAAAAAAGGTTAAAGATAAAAAAAATACGGAGGAACGGGCGAGGGGCGTACCCGGACTTATAATAATACTTTTATTATCGCACTTCGCCCCGACGCGAACGTAAACTTAATAACGACGAATCTGGCGGGTTAAACGATCCGATTAAATATAATCTTTTTTAAGATAGATATAACGGAAAATAAAGTATTACGTTCGAAAACCCGAGAATTCGAGGGTACGAATAATACTACGGCGATAAGTAGAGCTGTTAACGGGATAACGTTTTTTAATACGATTAGATATATTAGAAAATAAGAAGGGAAAAACTTTATTTAACGGAAAAAAGAAAAGAACGGGGGAGACGTTATTTATAATTTCGAGGATAAAACTTAAAAAAAAAAGAGATTATATTATAATTATAGTTTTTACGAGGTTTAAAAAAAAGTTTTTACTTAAAAAACGACAGAAAAAAGTGTGAGCGGTGTGTTATTTATAATTTCGAGACGAAACTTACGGAGAAAGAGGATTATATTACGATTTTAACTTTTATAAGGTTTAAAAAAGGATTTAAAAACGGTGGGGACCGGTAAAACCCGGACGGTTTAAAAGTGGTTAACGTTAATAATATTAATATACGTAAAGTTAACGGCGTTAATATAAACGCGATTAATTAAGAGAAACTATTATTTACACGGGCTTTTTATAAAGATTAAAATATTACGGGTAAATCATAATAAAGTAAAATAATTAAATAAATTATTTTATACGGGTTATAAAATAAAAATAAAATAAAAATAAAATAAAAAGTTACGGGATAAATAAATAAATAAGTAAAATAAATACGGTTTAATAAAAATAGATTAATAAAATAATTAAATAAAATTATTTTATATAAATATAAAATTAAAAATAAATTAAAAAATAAATTAAAAAGTTATTTTATATAAAGTATAAAATAAACCCTTTTTTTA
>JADMNF010000208.1:0-56027 GCA_016097085.2 Sporothrix curviconia
TCGCAAATCCCACAGCCCCCCATTTTGGACTTCTCCGCCTTTGCGCCCGTGTTTCGCACATCTCATTTTTCTCCTATCCGACGCGGAACATCTCAACTCAAGCGGAATTCGACAGAGCTACACCTTTCGAGGACGGCGACGACGCTGTCCACCTAGCGACAATGGCCGGCTACAATTCATGCCCGCTCTCCCTTCCGTACGGGTGGCACTGGCAACGATCGCTCGGCCTCGGCGTTCTCTGTCAACCACTACCATGCTGGCAACGGCCTCAGTCTCGACGCTTTGACCAGGACATTACCTTTGACGAGTCTCTCTGTAGTGCCTTCGCCCCGCCCCTCCCCTTCACTACTGCTCAATAAACTTGTCTCTCTCTGCCCGCTTGCGCACACTAACCCTGCTCTAGCGACAATGTCAATGGCTTACACTACCTTTCACGCCCTCTTACGACTGTTGAAAACATTTCTACCACCTTGAAGACCCCCTTCCCTACTCGGCGGCAACCACTGGCCGGCCATAGCGAGCTCACACCACACAACCCGAGGGCTTCCTTCAATCTGCATCACCATTAGAAGAGGGGCTCGACAACAAGCTGCTTGGCTTCGGCGCACCCGTCATCAAGGCAGCCGTCGTCGACGATGCCGGCCAAGATTCTACATGAGCCTACCATGGCGCCGAAGCTGTTTGGCATGTTCTTTCTTGGCCGAAGATGTCTACTCGGCCGAAAACACAGGACGGCCTCTCGAGTTGACCTGCTATCGTCGCAACTTGTGGTGGTGCTCCGGCCAGATCACCCTTCCCCGCCACGTCACACAAATTGTCACCGACCAAGGGCGGCAAGTGGCTGTTCTCGAGCTGGCGCGTCTATCTCGGCCATGGAGAGCATCGAAGGCAAGGCGACGGAGATCATTTGCATTCCTGGAAAGAGCACGGCGGCCCAACAGTGCGGCAACACCAACAACACGCAAAGCGAAGATGCCAAGTAGCCGGCTCGCCACCCAATGTGCGATCGATCTAAGTAACGGCCAGGAACTGGACAACGGCTGCGTGTCTGTGGCCTGTCTCGTGGAAGCGCTTGCAGTTTAAGCATGCTACGGCCAACAATGGCCGCCGAAAGGGCCAGCAGCAACACTACGTTGTTCAGATCAACCTGCTGGGGCGCATCCAGACCGACGGGGAGGGAGACAAGGGTGACAGCGAAGTGGGCCAAGATTGCCGAATCCAGTCTGGTCCGTCATCGTCCGTGGCCGCAGCCGCGCAATTTTGTTCAGCCGCCGCGACGTTCCCCTGACGGGTAGCAGCACTGTCGTGGATAAGAAGCAGCTCCAGCAGCAGCAGCAGCAGCAGCAGCAGCTACAACAACAGCCACAGCTTGAGCGCCAGAGCTTATCGTCTGCCGGTGGTCTCGACGCCACAATGCACCAGACGCAGCACAGAAGCAACAGTAGCGGTATAGATTATGACACAGAACTTCCAGCGGTACAATCTGCTTGGAAACATGCCGGTGAGCCATCTCTTGTATTCAGTGTTTTCTCCATCGTAGTCGGTAGTACTAACAGCGCGTTTCTCTAGCCTGGCGACTGGACGCAGCAGTATGCACAAGCACAGGTACCACAGCCACAACCGCAAATCCAACCACAACAAAGCCCGCACCCAGCAAAGAAAATGGCTCTTTCGCCAAGTCAAACACGGCCACCTGTTCCAGCCTGGAACAACGACATGACGCCATCGAGGTCAAACAAGGCCCAGCAACATCAACAGCAGCAGACACAGCAACAACAACAACAACAACAACAACAACAACACCATCAAGCCCAGAAGCTACCACAACAGCAGCAGCAGCAGCAGAAACTGAAGCGCTCCAGCAGTGCTGCGGTCCCCTTAATCTCTCCCTGTCCGAAGACGAGCGCAGCCCATCAAACCGAATTGGCACCGATCCACCGTCCAACAGCCCACCCTTTGCAAATCTTGGTGGCAGCGGCGGCAGTGGCGGTACTGCTGGAGGCAGCAGCACGACGTCTTTTGCCCTGCCGACAACGTCTACTTCGACAGCCTCGGCGCCGGCGGGCAGCAATTCGGCACCAGCGGCGTCTGCAGCGCAGAGCGACTCCTTTGAAGACGGCGAGCTTCTTTACGAGTACTTTCCGCTGAGTCTAGATGATTGGTAGGTTCCAGCCCATACGGCAGTTTTCTCTCTCTCTCTCTGTCTCTCAAAACAAATGTACTGACTGCCAAGGATGCCGCCCGTCGATGCCATCTACCGGCCGCATGTGGTGCACCACACGGTCGTGCCCCCGAAGTCAAGGCAACAGCAGGTCCGCAACAAAACAAAGCGATACTTTGCCGCTGAGTGATCCGGTCTTTATCACCTTCGCGTTCTTTTTGTTCAAATATTGGAGTTTTGTTATTTTTGGTCCACGTTTTTTGGGTTGTCTTGCGAATATCTAGGACATGTATATTTATCTATTTCTCGCTCATTATGGCTCATTATGGTTATTTTTATTTCCCTTTTATCTCTTGAATCCACGCGGTGTTATTTAACAAGAGAAGACGTGTTGGGATTACGACAGATTGGCGAGAGTGTTATATACCATATGCTTTTTTTAGAGTGGGCTTTTTGTCTTATTTTGTGTCTTTTTTGCAGCGTTCCAAAAAATTCAAGGCCATTTCCAGGGTATTTGCTGGGAATGCCAGATCAAAGACATGGCATGAATAATGAGGCAAAGCATTCGCTATTATTTTATCGCTGTTTTTTTAGCCTGTTAACCGTGGCAGGTGCGGATCAAGGATAAAGGCATCGCCGAAGAAATAGAGTGAAAACCGTTCCGAATGCAAACCCACCCGGCTTGGAGAGACACTCAACGCTACTTTTAACCATCGCATTGTAAAAAAACCCTCGAGCGCACCATGCAATGGACATGAAAAAGAAAGAAAATTAAGCTAGCACGCCAAGTTATGTACATGTACTGCAGAAAAGAAGGTAAAAAAAGAGCCAACGCCATGGACGCGTCTATGTACGAAAAAAAAGGGGGTGCATGTTTTGGAAAGAAACTTTTTTTTGGGTGTTGAGCTGAAAAAATCACAGCAAAGCATCGACTGCATATCACCATCGCCTCATCCTCGTGCTCATAAGCAAGCCAGCGCAACAGCGGCACCCAGCAGAGAGCTCTCCTGGGCCGGGACGAGACCAATCGTGCTGGCCTCGGCACTTGGCTTGGTCGCTGCCAGCGAGTTGACCACTGCCTGGCACTGCTCCAGGTACTGCGGGTACCGTTCAATGACGGAGCCGTTGAACGCCACGACTGTGCGTGCCTGCACAATGGCGAGCTCAGCACGCGCATTGTCTGTGTGCGCCTGTATGAGGCTGGTCTCAATGTACTCCTGCTCGGTCTCGGCCTTGAGTGCCCACAATGCGTAGACCGACGCGCCAACAATGGCGGCGGACCGCTGCGCAATAAGAGAGGCCAGGGTGCAAACAGTGCGGATGTCAGCCAGAGTAGGCGGCGTGCCCGAGGCAGACGGGTGGCTCTTATGGAAGACGGCCGTGGCCATCTCGAGTGAGGGAGAAGCATCACTAGAGCGTTTGATTAATATGTTTGGGGATAAAATCAAATGGGTTGGAAGAAAAAAGAGGCAGCATTGACTTACGTTGCCATTACCGACAGAGTCTCGGTATCGAGGGCGTAAGGAGTGAGCAATGACGGCGGGGCAATGCCACCGAAAAGGCCGGCAGACTCGACAGCCTCGAGAAGAGCAAAGCGCGTAACCTCGCCGAGGTAGTAGCCCGAAACCATGTGCTCGAGCGGCTGGAACTCGGGCTTGGGGTGGTCGGCGTTCAAGAGAGCGTCCCAGCGGGTGACGGGCAAGATGCCGTGGCCAAACATGCCGAGCTCCGTGTTGATGATGACATGGCTGGCCTCATTGAACCAAACGGCCGGGCGAGCGCCAAAACTTGGCGCGGCCGACGGCAGGAACAGGAAGGTGGACGGCAATGTTAACACCGGTACCCAAAATCAGACCGAAACGGGTC
Organism: Sporothrix curviconia; assembly: GCA_016097085.2. Lineage (NCBI taxonomy): Eukaryota > Fungi > Ascomycota > Sordariomycetes > Ophiostomatales > Ophiostomataceae > Sporothrix > Sporothrix curviconia. The sequence goes on from JADMNF010000208.1 coordinate 4,028, forward strand.
GTAGTGTGGACATATGCCTCCGACAGGAGGGCGGCGGCCGAGTCGTTGACGATGGCAGCCAGCTGGACGTGCAGGGCCATGGCCGATGCAGGCAGTCTGTATGATGTTCTCCAAGATCCTGTCCCAAGAGGGAGTCGGCAGCGCGGAAGCCCTTGCCCATGCCCTGGAGGATACCACCGCGGAGGGAAGTTTGCTCGATGGGAAAGCTCCAAGCAAGGCCCATGGGAAGAGGACCGGTGTGACCAGTGTGACCAGTCTGGTTGTTGTTCTCGACCTTTGTTTACGGTCTCGAGAATGCGGGCGGCCATCCAGTCAAAAAAGTCCATGCCCTCGAGCTTCTTCAGCTCGGGCGTGATCTTGAACGTATCTTTGCTCAGAATCACCATGTTCTCGTCCTTCTGTGCGGCTGTCTTGCCCCGCAGCTCGATCAGAGCCACACGCAGCGTCGAGCCACCGACATCCAGAGACAGGAAGCGGCCCTGCTCGCTGCCATTGGGGAGCTGGTGGTTGTAAGAGGGTAGCATGCAGGAGGCATTGTTCAGCAGGCGGTCACGAAACTGGGCCTGGAGGCCCGTGGCAAAGTCCTGCAGACGACCGCCGCTGACGGGCTCCAGCAGCAACCGCTCGGCATCCTGAAGAAAACTGTCTATGGATGTTGCTGTCGTCGACTGGCTCTTGCTCTTGAGATGCAGAGGGCTAAGCTGGCGCTGAAGAGCATGGCGGGGCTGCTGGTCCGGCGAAGACGGGGGCGAAGTGGTGTAGGGGGAGGCGGGCGATGCGGGTAGCGAGGCTGGTGAGAAGAGGGTGATGGTGAAGAGGGCGAGGATGTGACGGTAACAGTGGCGGTGACCTTTGTTGGTATTGATGGTGTAACCGCTCTTGTGCTTTTGCTTTGCCTTTGGCGAGGAAGATGGTGTGCGTCTGATGCCCTTTTTCCTCGAGGGAGAAGATGCTGACTGTGACGAGGACGTGGTTGACTCTGGCTGTGCGTCGCCTTCCGGCCTTGACTCGGGTATTGGCGAGCTGGGGTTCACCCAGAAGGCGAGTATGGCCTGGATGAAGGACTTGCCCTTCAAGAGGCCCTTGAGGGCGGCGACGAGGACGCGGCGCAGGGACGTCATGACGGAAACGACTGACTGCATGGTAGTCCACGAGCCAAGGGGGGGGGGGGGGGGGGAGAAGGGGGGCAGAGACAGAAAAGGAGAAAGAAAAGAAGAAAGAAAAAGAGAAAGGGGGAGAGGGGGAAGGGAGATCAAAACGAGGCAGGGTGTTCATGACCTTTAGTACAAAACGGGCAACACAATCAAAATCGAGGCTAATGAGGTAGAGAGTGTAGTATGGCTGTAGAAGGAGGTCAGTGATGGTGGAAGTGATGTGTATAGCGTGATGACGAGGAGCCGGAAAGAAGACTGACGCAAGGCAAAGCAAAACGGGATGATGGGGTGTGACGGCACAGTGAAGGCAAACACTCGCAAAATGTGAGTTGAAATATGAGCTGAAAAGCTGAGAGGAGGAGCAGGAAGGACGTCAGACACGAAGAGAACGTTGACGAGGAATATGGCCGAAAGGGGCTCCGTCGTAACGACAACAACCACAAGCGTCAACGTTATGGACGAGGTTGGACGCGGCGGGTTATGGCCAGAAGCCACGTCCTGGCCGTAAAGGTCAAGGGCCGTTGGCGAAACGTTGAAAGTGTGGTCCGGGCGTGGGACGTCCCCAAGGCGAAGAAGAGGCGAGGAGAAGACGAGGAAGAAGACGCAGGAGAGAGACAAGAGGGCCTGGACGGGGGCAGAGACGGAGAGAAGAGCAACTGCAGGCGGAACGAGTGGATAAATGCTGATCAGCGCTGGCTAGGTTGAGTGTCTTTTTTCTTTTTTTCTTTTTTTTCTCGTTTTCTCTTTTCTCTCTTCCCCTGTCTCTCTCTCTTTGCAGCCTCTCGCTGCTGAGGATGGCAGGGTGGGTGAAGGCCGGTCGTCGCCTTGTGGTTCCGTTCTATTGTTCTATTGTTCTATCGCCTGGCTTTCAGATTTCTGGTGCTTTTTCTGGGGCCCGTTTTGTCGTTTGGCCGCAGGTAACAAAAGGACAGGCGGCAGACGACGAGACAACGACGGTGGCGGGCGGTGGTAGCAGTCGGGCCCCAGCCGAGCGACTCGAGAGGGAGTGACGGGGACGAGAGACGAGGGAGGTGGGCGAGTGAACAAGGTTTGGACGGTATGAAAGGGGAATGGTGGAAACGGCCAAAGGTGGTATTAGTCGATTTCCGTGGTGTTGTTTTATTTTTCTGTTGTTGTATTCGTATTCAGACACCAAGGGCGAAAAAAAAACCGTGGTAAAGACGAAGGAACCAAGGCAAGAAGAGAGGAAAGCGGAGCCCACTTCTTAGCTGTCTGTCGACCTGCTCCTTCTCTTCTTGCTGCCCTTTCCCTTTGCTGTGATATCCTCGCGCAAGAGCCGTCGGTGGTCGTGCAAGTTAGGAAGGAGACAAAAGGGGAAGCCCAGAAGCCAGAAGCAGCCACCCACGGTGTACCTGCCGTCCCCCGTTTCCAAAGAAGGCCAAGGAAGAAACGTGTTAAGCGGCTGAATGAGCAGGGCAAGAGCGAAGGTGCACCTAGATCCGGGACGGAGGGACGCAGGTCAGAGAAGGAAGCAGGCAGACTGGGCCCAAAGGGAACAACAAACAGGGGAAGGCTGGGAGGAAAGGCACAACCATAGACGACAGACGATGTGGAGGAGAGGGGTGTGTCAAGTAAAGGCAGAAAGAAGGGGGTGGCTACAGCAGACAAGAGAAGAGAAACGAAAGGACAAAACAGCAAAGGAAGGGCGAGGCTGTGGATGTTTTAAACGGAGGCACGGACGAATCGACGAATCGACGCAAATAACAAACTAAACGAGGAAACGAAGCTAAAAGCCAATCTCGCGTTAACCTTGGCGCGTAAGCTGTGTCTCTTTTATTGATTTTGACATAGCAACATAGAAACGGCAGAGAAGGGCTGGGTGGACAGGAAACATGCACATCACAACTCCCGAGGACAAGGGAGAAGAGATACAGCCCCCGTTCTGGGCAGCTGGACGTGGGACGAGTTGCGAGGCAAGGACCGGGACGTGGACACGAGGTTGGGGAACGAGGCGTGTAACAGCTGTTAACGAGTAGCTCGAGCGTACGAGGAGAAACGAATGAGAAACAGCGAGGGAGCGCGACAGCGACAACCACACGAGACGGACGTCGTGCACCTTTGATTCCATAGAGAGCTTTGTCTGTTAATGCCAGACAAGCTTTGTGCCGTCCACGCACCATGGGCCAGCTTTGAAGGGCGTGCTACAGGCTGCTCAAGACGGCTTACAGGGCACTTCAGCGCACAACCACTAAAATCAGACAAGGATACAGGGCATGCCCAGCGACCCTTTCCACCCACTTTCTCTTCCCACTTTCGCGGCGAGATTGCCGCCTTTGCTACGTACGAGTGTGAAAGTGGACGTTTGGGCGGTTTGGAGTTTGCGAGTAAGATAAGATACGTTGGTGGTTTACGCCCCTCCCCACACGTCTCAAAGGCTGTAACGTTGCCTTGGGTGGGAAAAGTTGAAAAAAGAGGCTCGGCCCCTAAAAAAGGTACGCCGCCCTGCCCGTCAGACGCCAGCCACTAATAAGAAGGAAGGAAAAAAGCGTAGTTGTCAGAACAGGCAACGGCGCCTGGGGAGCTGGGACGATGGCAAAGACCACGGCTCCGGACAGACTGCCAGCATCTAGCCCATGCGAGCCATTCTACTCAAAACACTGCACTTTATGCAGCCCTCCATCTCCGTGCATGATGCTACCGGCTCCTTCTTTTCCAGATTGCGGCTCCTTTGTCGTGTGCTGGTTGTTTCCCATCCCATGCCGGCTGGTTCTAGAACGAACATTTCCGCATTCGCTTCTTTTTTTTATTCAATAGCCATCGTCGATCTTTGTTCTCTCCCGTTCCCTCTGCTGAGTAGGTAAGATTACTTGGATTTATATATTGCTCTCCAGCAATTGCCTTGCACGTAATGTTTCTGCCCTGTTCAGGCATACGTAGCCACCACGTATCTTCCACTTGTTCGTCCCCGTTTCTTCCTTTATTCGATATCGTTTCTTGTGTCACCATTTCGTGCTCTATATTCGACATGACCGCTGCGGGCACCGAGCTTCCGGGGACTATTTCCAGTCTTGTTGCTGCCGCTGCTGTGTCGTTACCGGAGAAAATGTCTATCAGCCACCTCGGGTTGTCTCTTTCGCGATGTTCCATAAATACCCACCTGCTCCGCATCTCGACGTTGGAAGGCTTCTAGAATAACAATGCCAATAAGAAAAGGCCGATACTGCGTGTTTATCATCTTCTGCGAAGTACATGTACTCCGTACACTGGGTCTTGGGGCACAGAAAGAGTGAAGCCATGGCTGAGTACGCCCGCCATAACCACCAAAATCGACGTTGCTTCGGTCCACTTTTTGGCAAAGCTACGAGTAGACACGGGCAATCGCCAGACAGTGCGCATAGCTGCGAGCCCGCACGTTGCCTGCCTTTTCGCAGCACAGAGAGCCAATAGAACCTCGGAAAAAACACCACTAACAACGTTCCATCTCCCTCTGGATGGGAAAATTCGTCTTTGCGTCTTTGCGTCTTTACGTCTTTACGTCTTTACGTCTTTACGTCTTTACGTCTTTACGTCTTTACACGTTCAGAGCACGTCGTACTCTGTAATACTCGTACTGCGTTCTTTGATTCCAGCCGCCGTCCAGGGCCCGCTGTGTCGCGAGATCCGCACAGAAGGTGCCTAAGCAAAACCACGCGGGTGCAAGGGGAACGTGTAAGCGCCAGCATGCAAGGTACAAAGAACAGACGGCAAAGAAAGTCGACTACGAAAGTCGACTATGAAAGTCGACTACGAAAGTCGACTACGAAAGTCGACTACGAAAAGGCAGTATCGTTTCTAGTGGAGAGGACAAGAAAAAGAGGACGTAACGAAGCGTAACGAGGCATGAGGCGTGGAGTAGCGCAACCGTGCGAGACCCGCGTGTAAGTGATCCAACAGGTGATAGGCGTGGCGTCCGGATATCGCTGGTGACCACGCCGTAGTGTTGGAGTGTTGGCCAACAGAACCATCTGTTCTAGAAGCAGAGCGAGTGGTGTTCTGGCGCCAGCGGTGCATATTCGTGAGGGAAAGACTGGTATACGAAGATGTCGCCACGAGAGGAAGGGGCGAGCGAGACAAGCCAAAGGGGGAAAATAGTGAAAATAGTGAGCGGACATCGCTCGCTGTCAGTCGGTGCCTTTCCACCCTTGGTCTATGGTGCCCTTTGTTCACCACCTGGGGAAAGAGCTTTCTTTTGGGAGGGCAGGAACGCTCGGCATCTAGCCCGTTGAGTGACGCTCTTTCTGTTTTCGATTTGACGGTTCTTTCTCTGTTCGACTGGAAAGGCATGACGCGTTGCCTCTGAACTTAGCTGGCCACTCGCTCTTTCCTTATCTTGACTTCCTCTCGCCTCCCTTTCCTTCCCCTCTCTCTCTCTTTCCTCCTCTCTTTCCTCCTCTCTTTCGTATTTTATTTTGTTTCCTTGTTTCCCCTGTTTTTCTTGCTATGTTCTTGATACCCCCAAACGCCAATAGAAACCATAATACTCTTCTTTCTCTCTTTCTCTCTGCTTGTGGCCTTGCTTACCTTTCCCATACCACCGGCATCCGCGTCCAGGATCCCGGATATCGTCATATCACCACTTTTGCCACTTTCAGCCTCATCTCTTCTCTTTTCCTTTCCCGTCCACTCACGCCCTCACAAAACAGCCACCATGCGTCTCATCATCCGCGACGACGAGCAACAGGCCAGCGGCTTCATCGCCAACTACATTGTTGACCGCATCCGCACCTTTGCCCCGACCGCCGAGCACCCCTTTGTCCTTGGCCTGCCCACGGCAGCAGCCCCCTCAACGTTTACGCCCGGCTCGTGGAGGCGTATCGCCAGAAGCGTGTCTCGTTTGCCCATGTCATCACCTTCAACATGGACGAGTACGTAGGCCTTGCCCGTGACCACCCGGAGAGCTACCACACATTCATGTGGACCAAACTTTTTTCAGCCACGTGGACATCCGCCCGGAAAACGTGCACCTTCTCAACGGCAACGCGCCGGACTCGAGGCCGAGTGCGCCGAGTACGAGCAGACCATTCGCGACTGCGGCGGCATCGACCTCTTTCTGGCGGGCATCGGCGAGGACGGCCACATTGCCTTCAACGAGCCCGGCTCCAGCCTTCGTGAGCCGCACGCGCGTCAAGACGCTCGCCTACGACACCATCCGCGTCAACAGCCGCTTCTTTGGCGGCGACATTGACGCGGTGGCCCCGCTGCGCCTCACCGTGGGCGTGCAGACCGTGCTGGACGCCCGCGAGGTTGTGGCCATTGTGCTGGGCCCGCGCAAGGCCCTGGCACTGCAAAAGTGCATCGAGGAGGGCATCAACCACATGTGGACGCTGTCGAGCCTGCAGCTGCACCCGCATCCCATGGTCGTCTGCGACGAGGACGCCACGCTCGAGCTGCGCGTCAAGACGGTCAAGTACTTCAAGTCCATTGAGCAGGTGGCGCGCACCCAGGGCTTTGAGCAGGCCTGCCCCACGCGCCTGCGCCAGCGGCCCGACCTCCGCGGCAGCCCCGTCGTCCCCAAGACCCCGGCGGCCCCGGCCGCTCTCAACACGTCCGTCCCCACTGTCTGCCTCTGCCTCGGCTGCCTCGGGCACGACCACTCCTCTCGTCATTCCCTCTCCCATCAAGCCGGCGCCGAGCTTTGTCCTGGTGCACGGCGCGCCTGACACGCCGGACGCGTCGCCGACGATGGCCTCTAAGATTGGCCTGAGCCTGAACGCGGCAGCCAACGCGGCGGCCACGGCCAGCACGGGCATGATTGCCGATGTCGACTCGGACCTGGACCTCGTGCCGGACCGGATGGGCGACCGCATCCCCGTTCCCAACGGTGCTGCTGCTAGCAGTGGCAACCTGGGCGTAGTCCCCGTCTACCGCCGGCGTCTGACGCCGACGCCGGAGCAGCAGCAGCAGAAGAGCCTGGGCCGCGTGGGTGCATAGTGTACTCCCAGTTAGTGCGACGGTTGTTCTAGCTTTTTGCCTTTTGGCTTTTTGGTCTCTATTGTTTATTGTTTGTTACACGCATGTTAACGGTGTTCTGTATTTGCTTTGGGGTTTGCTGTTCTGGAGCCCACGTTGGCTTTTCTACTACAATGTTGCATTTATTACGCGTTGGTCGAGAACTTTTTTCGTTTCGTTTCGTTTCTTTAGTTTTCTGTGGGTTTTCATTTATCATCGGTACAAAAGAAAATGGAGAGACTATTTGATCGCAACAAAGATACATCGAGTTACTACGCTGTTCACTGTCATACTTGAAATCGCTGAAATGGCACCCCGCAAAGCAACTTGAAACGAAACGCCGCCTTTTTCACAGCTTCTACGACTGTTGGCATACACCAAAAACACATACACACACAACACACCACACACACACACACACACACAACACGCATACACGAACAATGTTTCCGCAGCACGACGGCCGGTGGCGTCTCTGCCACGGCTTGCTTGCTCATCCAGCGGCGCGGCGTCTCGCCGCCACAGCGGGCAAGACGCGCCGGCGGCCCAACGCTGGAATCGCTGCAGGCCTTGCCGGAGCGGTGCAGCCTCACCGCGGGTGCCGGCCTGTTCTGGTGGTCCACCTTAGCCTCACCAACCTCTCAAGGTACCACACCCTCGATGGCCCATTTCCCATTGAGCGAGCGCACGCCCTATGCCGCATTTCTGCCGCCAGCCCTAACGCCCGACGACGTGACGCGCCTGCTCTCAGAAAAACGCCTTCTCCGGGGCACCGCGCGACTGTGGTCGTCTGACGCGGTATCACGGGGCACAGCTGGCGTCCAACAGCCCGTGCGAAGACCGTCTCGTCCACGGCACGATTGCATCGCCTTATGCAGGAGGAGGTAGTCGCTGGGCGGTGTGGGCTGTGCTGGACGGCCATGCGGCGCGGCAACGGCGGATGTCTTGAGCCGGGCTCTTCGTGCCGTATGTGCAGCAAACCCGGCTGCGGGAAGTCTGCGGGGGCGATGCTTCCGGTGCCAATGACGTAGCAGCCGTCAAGCGGGCCATTGCACAGCGCGTTTGTCGAACTCGATACCGACACTGGATGGGCGGCGGCCACCGCAGCCAGCCAGACACAACAACAACGACAGGCGCTTCGCTGGCGAGCAAGATCCCGCACCATGATTGCCGGCCTTTGCAGGCTCGTGTGCGCTGTGGCACTCTACGATCCCGACAAGGGCCGGCTGCACGTGGCCTGCACGGGCGACTCGCGGGCGGTGCTCGCAGGCAAAAAACAACTCTTGCAGACGACGAACAGCAGCACGCCACATGGGAGGCTGTGCCGCTGACAGTCGACCAGACGGGACGCAACGCCGACGAGGTGGCCCGGCTGCAGGCCAGGAGCACCCGGGCGAGGATGCCACGCTTGGTCAAGGACGGCCGTGTCCTGGGCCTGCGGTGTCGCGTGCCTTTGGCGATGGCCGCTGGAAATGGCCGCTGGCGTTCCAGCAGAGCATTCGCCGGCGGTTCTATGCGCCGCCGCCCTTGACGGCCCACGTACGTACGTGGCGGCGGCCGAGCCCGTCGTGACGACTGTGCACATGGGCAAAGGACCCCAACCAGCGCTATTTGCCTGATTCTGGCGACGGATGGTCTGTGGGACCACGTGAAGAGCCAGCAGGCTGTGGACCTGGTTGGCCGTGTTGGCTGAGACCCTGCAGAAGCAAGCAGCTCACACCAGCAGCATCGTCTACTATGCTTGAAAAACAGAAAGCGGAAACAAACAGCACGGGCCGACGCCAGGCGACCCTTTTGGACTTTGGGCATTTCTGAAAGGCGTTTCCTACAAGTTTCCAGCCAGAGCGGACGGTTGTCCGAGGACCCGCGAATTGCGGGGCCGTTGCATCTGATCCGCAACAGCCTCGGCGGCAACCACGGGCGAGATGCTCGCAGGACGTTCTGACGTTTGAACGCTTCCTTTTTCGCGGCGGCTACGAGAATGATACCACGGTCCAGGTGGTGTTCTTTCAACTGCTAGCCTTGCCCAAGACCCTGTTTGTTGATGGCGAAGCTTGCCATTTCTCGGCCATGAACGGCCCAGTTTGTTTACGTTTCACTGCTTTCACGAGACTGAAGACCTATGGCTGACGTATGAGACTTTTATATATATTTATATAGGGTTATATGGTACCTTGATAATGCATGAAATGCTGACAAAGTGATTGCATGAAAATCGAACATGACCAAGAACATTAATGTATGCCCCCTACCTCCCTGCATGTTGGTACGGGTGTCCATTCTCGTGGCCTCACGCTTTCCGTACTTTTCAACATGATTTGAGTCTGTGATATTCGGCATTTGTCTAGCCAAATATCAAAGACTGGACCCAGGAAGTGTGGGCTGTTTTGTTTGTGCTCTCCTCTCCACCTGGGGGCAGGGAGATTTCGTTTGGCTCAGCGGTAGATGATATGATCCAGTACTTCCATTGCATAGAACATCCTCGCCGGTGGTAGTCTGTGCCTTGGACCATCAAATGGTCATGTACTCAAGAACTTTGCTGGGCGGTGTTTTTGCATAATCCTGTTGCATTCCATCTGTAATGCTCCATGCGTAGAGCAGGTATGGTTCTCTGTTAGAGTGTGCACTCGCGTTTGATACTTTGAGAAAGAAATTGGGGTTTTTGTTGTGCTGGTGCTGAGGCCGTCCTATAGATCAGTCCAGTGGAGTCTGTGCATGGAAGTGCTAGCGTGGCCTGGGGTTGCAGAGATTCTCAGTTTGTTTATTTGGTGCACCTGAAGGGCTCTTTGCTTCTTGTGATAGAACTGTCGTCCAAGTTTTGAAGGCTTGGCGATGAACCAAGTCATGCCATCGTCTCTCAAGCGTCAGAAAGACGGTATTGGTCACGAGATATATTGGTGTCGAAGAAGACGGCATCCGTCCGAGATGTATTGGTGTCGAACCTCCTGGACTGTAATATGAAGCGTAGACATCACCAGAATTGAATGCCTCCACTCATGGAGGGATGGTGACACCAATGTGGCATCTCTTAGGGTTTCAAGGGTCGTCTCTGGGGCCTGGCATTTGAGGTCAAGCTCGATAGCAGGCCTCCATCTTGCTGGGAGCTGTACTTTGGCAGGCGTCTGTTATTGTCCGACACTGTCAGAGTCAGAGGGGAAAAGTGCTTGACCCTTCCCAGGTTTCTACTTTGTTTTCCCCAAGCAGGCGATCGGCCGGCTGAGCTCCGCTCCCTCCCTCTTGGAGTCGGGCTTCCCTCCTACCCCGACCCAGTACATTGAGTCAGCTCTGAAGCGGCGAGCTTCTCGCTTCTCCCGGATCAGCATTCTGCGCAATCCTGAGGCCTGGTTCGCTTCGGGGAATCTGGGGAGCGCGTGACGAAAAGCTCAACGAAGGCCACATGTGCTGTGGTCATCTCAGCTGTTGAGTCTGACCAGTCCTTCGGCCGCGCTTTGGAGGTGGCAAGGCTCTCCGGTATTGATAAATGCATCAGGTGCGCATATTTTGTGGTTGGCGAGGCCATCTTGTCTTGCAAGCTCTCACTGCGGCAAGTGAAGAGGACGCCTGGGAGGAGCATTGGTGCTTCTGCCATACTAGCCACACTCCTAATGGCACTAACAGTCCATAGCTAGTCACTGTAATAGATAGTATTATTAATACCTGTTATGAGCCATGGAGAACATAAACAGAACGAGATATTCCAAAACTCACCTCAAGGACGATGCGGATGCAGTTGCTGAGTGGTCGATGGCGTGGATTTTTCTTGTTTCAGAGTGAACATAGAGATACGCTCTTGCCATGTATTGGACAGCCCGACAGAGGGCCTCCACGCCGCCAGCATGTTGCTTTGTCGATGCTGCTCGTTTATAGCCTCCATCCCACGCTCTTCATTCAAGGTTCATACGCATGCGGCGTTTCGACGTCTGCAGCGGTGCAGCATTGTGCGGGTGGCAAAAAACGTAATGTGTGTTAATGGGCTTGGTGTTGCTGACAGTCGGTTTTCACGAGTCTCTGGAAGTGTCATGGAACAGACACACAAATCCCGTGGGAGGTAATAAGATTATGTCACAAAGGTAGGGTCAAATTGTGTGGTTAAAGGATTGCTTGACTCTTTCAACTGAGAATATCCCCGGGAAGTCCAGGTAATCTTTGTATTTACCGGCGATGATCGGCGTTATAATTCCGTGGACGGGATGGTCGTAATCCGGTAAAAAACGAGTGTAAAATAATACGACGGGTAATAAGTTAAGCGTGTAAAGGTAACCGTGTCGAATAATTAATAAATATAAAGTTAATATATAAGATAACCGTATAAAAAGACGACGGTAAAAAGGGGGGTATCGGTCGTCCGATTACCCGTAAGCCGGCCTGTCCACACCGTCGGCAAACCGCGGGTGGTGATATAAGTAATCGACATATTGTAGCAGATGGCACAGGCCGCTTTAAGCCGGGGGGTGTCGTGGTACCGCTGCGCCCAAAGGTTGAACTAAGACATCTCGGGCTCTGCGTCGGTACCCGCCGTGCTCACCGTATACGCGGGCGGCGGGAGGGCCCTTCTATCCACGTGACGGCGCCAGAGGCACCAGTGTTCCTGTGCTGCGTATGCCAGATATTCCGTTCTAAGTTTGCGAGTGTCTGCCGTTGTTTCTTTTGTTGTTTATTTTGCTGTTCATTTTTCCGTACCAGTACCAAAGGAAAGACTGTTCTTGCATTTCCTATCCTGGAATGGTTGTTCGACGCTGCTGATTCTGCTTCAGACGGTGGCTTTGCCAAGTTTTGATCGTCGGATTTCTCCCACGTTGGAAAATCTGCATTGTGGGTGGAAAAACGATGAGGGCTCTGGGACGTCGCCGTACAGCCAGGCTTTGCTGTCGTTCTCGTCACAAAAGCCAAACACGGCATTCTTCCATACGGTGTAGTTGACCATAGTGAGCCTTGGGAAAGCCACCCGGCATTTCTCAGCAGAAAACAAAGCCATTTTCAAAAGTGAGGCTTTTGTTGTTGTTGTCGTTGTTGTCGTTGTTGTTGTTGATGTGGCCCACAAAAAGGAATTTTGACACCACATGACGTCGCTGGTTTTCGTCCTCACCCAAGATTTTCCAGAGCAAGCTCGAGCTCGCAGCCAAATGTCGACACGTGGTGGTGGATGAACTGGTATTTTGTTCAGAGCCAACCAACCTCTGAGCGCGGCTGTGCTCTCGTTGACGAACGCGGCTTTGGTGGCAATACCCTCGCAGAATCTGGATACATATTGCTGGTGCGCGACAGGACGTAGCCGTTCTTGCCCCCTGTTCTGCAACAGCATTTGACCGCTGCCCTCTGGCGAAACGGGCACCACACGTGATGAAGACTGCCCGTACACTTTAAAGCCTCACAACGTAAGCCGACGACATAGTACAGCAGACTTTCTTTGTCGGCACGGTCCACGATCGGAGCGGGATAAAAGCGGTGGGTGTATAAATTTGTAGGAGACTTTGCAATTCTGCCGCGGACGTGAGTCCGTTAGCTGTGATGGAATTCAAGGCTGGGCTGGGAGGTGTCGGTCCGAAGTGAGGAGCAAAGTTTTTTTTTTATATATTGCCGTCGTCGACGCAGTCTACCCAAGTCGGTCTGATGAGTTTTTCTTTGTGATAAACAAGGGCTTTGCCAAACTCTCTGCCGGCTAGCTCACTGGAAGAAAAGTTGTCATGTAGAGAACAACTCCCATCAGGGGCTGAAGTGAGCAAACATCGTATCTGATAACCAGCTCAGCCTGTCGGTGTGACAAAGCAACTGTGACGTACGTTATTTTCGCCTGCATGGAGCCGGTCCGGCCCACTGAGATTCCCAGGGCTCCCCTGAAGATGTTGTTGATGAAAAGTTTCTGGCGATCTCTTTTGATGATGGCAGACAATGATGATTGCTGCTCTGATTGCTGCTCTTGAAGAATAAGCCGAGCCAAGCCCTGCATAAATAATGAGCTGCAACAGCAAATGACACGGAGAAATGACACGGAGAAAGTATCTGGCTTGCCCGCATATGCTGTTGATGCATTTTCTGACAGGCCCAGAAACTCCAAGTAGTTCCCCCCGTATCGAGAAAGAGGGTGATTCTCTTTTCAACGGAATGCGAAGTATTCGCATCGCCGCGTCATCACGAGCAGTCGTTGGGCTCGCCGCCACAGCTGGCTAACAATATTGATTCTTTTATCGACAGGCACGTTGGTCATCGCGACCTTTTCTTTTCCCCTCCATGTCCCGAGAAGGCAGACATCGACCACGTACGAGATAATGAGTCTCTTTTTCTGAGAATCCCGTCTCGACAGTCGGACGTTGAATACGACAACGGGTCTGCGGACAAAGCATGTGTTGCCTGTCGGCAGATGTAAAAGGAGGAGTGGCTTTGGCTTTTCCTCGAAATGTTGTTCTCATCATTTGTTCAACGTAAGCAAACGTCGGCGATGAGAAGCCCTTTGACGACACCAGCCTTGATAGACGTCTCCGTGCTGGACGGCCCTCAAATTTGAGGGCAAGCCGTGTCAATAAACCGTCGATGACCCTCGAGGACCCGTCAATGAATGACCGTGAACAAGGCGGTGGTTGTCGACATTTCCTGCTCTTGTTGGTTTGACCATTGCAAGACATGGGACAAGAACTTGCAAAGACGATTCACGTGAGGACTCTGCCGCCACTCTTTCTTCTGCAGTTGCATGCCGTGATTTTGGGTTTCCTGGGAGAATGGGATCATAATTCCTGCAAAAAGAGTGTTCTCTGCATTGCCGGGGGGACAGTTCTTCATCTTCGGTTTGTTGTTTTCGATGCTGAGACGCTGGACCACGGCCCGATGATTCGCTCTGCTGGCATGGTTTGAGCTGCAGGCCGCCGGGAGGGCAAATGAGATGTTCTACCTTTGCGACATGAACTCTGCTCGCTTGATATATCTTGCGAGTCATTATGACAGTGCCCCTGGGTCCTCTCCACATACGGTGACGACACCCGCCGCCAATGCGCACGCGCCCTGTGCTCTTGCGTGACTGATGTAAGCTTATGGCCTAAATGAAGCTTGCCATCACGGCATGACTTGTTGCAGAATGGCTTGGTCGTTGGCGTGGAGGATTATTTCCCAAGATGCTGGTTGCTCTATGGCGTTGCGCACCCGGCGAAAGAGCAAGACCACGCGTGATAACGTCGCAGCTGGTCCAATCTTGTAGAGCCAAGGAGAGATCCTTGACGCGAAGGGCTGGCCTTTTACCCTCGCCAACGAGTCTTGTCGGTCGTCAGCCTTGCCTCTCCGTTTCTACCAGAGCCCAGCCTCGTATTGACACATTAAATGTCGCTCTTTGAGGATATTCTCATGAAGCCGTTGCGGTGTAGTCTCGAATGCGGAGATTGGTGTTGTGTCTCAGCAGCACCTCCACTGATGCCCAGTATCTCTTGGCTTTGCCGCCGAGACCCTCGAGGTATTCCACCGGATCAATCCTCGCGGGGTCCTGTTGTTGTTTGAAAACCGCATTTTAGGCTTGGTGTGTGATGCCTGTTTTACAGGCCTCATGGCCTGGATAAGAGTAACCAAATTCGATGGACACCTCTGCCCGCGGTCCTGTGATGTCGGAAACGAACCAGCTATTTCAAAAGCTCCATAAAAGGCCAAGGTTCTTCCTTTCGGCTCGTTTCTGAAAACAAACGCATAGCAAACCAAGCGGTTTCCTGAACCTGTGAGATACGTGGACTTGGAAACTGCTGGGTATCGTTTTTATATCTTTTTATATCGTGCACTTGATCCGGGCTTGCCGGGAAAAGATATTCTGCTTGTATTTGCAACAAAGCAGACACCGGCGCCCGAGAATTACGACGCACAAGCACATAACTCGTCTTTAGACGTTTGTCGCATGTGACCAGCACGTATACATGTGTCTGTTGTCAATGCTCTGTGCTTCTGTTGCATCCGGGCATTGGACACCTTCGCCGGATTTGCTGTGATCTCTGAACGTCACAGCATACTCGGGTGGCCCTTCTTCAGAGAACTCGGTACTCGTCTCGCAGTTGGAAAGTGCCATCGTACGAGCTGTGTTGGTCAATGTGTCTCGTGCAGAAACTGTTGCTGCTGTTTACAAGAACACAATACGACAGGCGCGAGAGCTTCGGGCAGGTCGTAAACTGTCCACTGGCGGCGAATACAGGTAGGCCGAGATGAGTAGGGGCTTGTTTTGGTCTTCCTCTGCTCTTTATAACCCTCATCGGGTGGTGTTGGCTTGTCTTGGATATGGCATTCCGTTTCCTGGCTTGCTGCTGGCCCATTGTAAGAGATATGGCATTTGTTGTTGGGCGTGGGACCTGTGGGAGACCGCGATAAGTTGCCGCTGAATGTGTGTCACCAGACGCATATAACTGCCAAATCACCAGTGATATCGAATGATGATGCCGCAGCTTGAGTGCACAGTAAATATGATAGCCCCAGAGCGCGCCCGTTCTGTTCGCTTCGGGAGCTTTATTGATTGAGTCACTTGGTCGCTTTCTGCGGCAGTCCTCTGATGATCAGAGATGCTGCCGAGCAAATACCTTGCACAAAAGTTTTCTTCTGGCATAGATTGTCCTTGCGACGATAATGTCAGCCACATTAGAAGGATAAAGGAGACATGTGTCCTTTCCACCATACTGACGGCAAGACAACAGTCGCGCTGGAAACGGCGCGTTGTACGCAGCTCTGGTGACATGACCTGACTACCTTTTGAACTGCCCTTGACTGAACAGTCCGATCCACAAGAAATCCACCACCTTTGATCTGGGCTGGTTGTCGTCTGGCCACAGATGGGAAATGCTTGCTTTGCGTCTGTGACAAGCTTGATGCCATATCGTGTGTAGCAGCCTCGGCTTGCACCAGCACTCATCGCTTCATCACGACGAGGTGAATGTGAATGTATGTTCAGGCCTGCTGGCTATCGACCACGAGGGGCGTGGCGGGCGGGACACGGCCGTCCAATACGGCCTCTGCTTCGTGGCCCGTCAAGAAAAGAAGGCCGTCCGCCGTGGGCGGCCGCGCTGCGTGGAGGAGCCGTCGGACGATGCGCCGGTTGCTCGAACCGTGGGTCTCTTCATGCGAGGCGCAGGTTCGCCTGTCGCGGCCATCTCCGCCAAGCACATTTCCGCATTTCCGCAAAAGCCCATGCCAGCGGCGGTGTCCAATACAGGCCGCATGGCCATGTCCACCCCATCGATCCGGAAGCGTGTGCAAGGCGGTAACGCCTCCCCTCGTACAACGACGGCCCTGCCGCTGGGCAGGCGGCTGCTTCGAGTGCCGTCAGGTGGCGAGGATAAAAGAAGCTGCGGTCCACGGTGGCCAACAGCGACTGGGCATCGGCGGGAGCACAGCGGTGATGGTCGAGGGTGGACAGCAGCGCATCGGGTACGCGCTGGCAGCAGCGGAAAGCGGAGCAGATCTGCTACTACAACAGCGAGAAGACGCCGCCCCCGGCGGTTTGCCGGCCGCGCGCTGCTTCTTGTAGGAGCGAAGGCGTACCGGGCCGCCGTCGTCCTCGTCGTCGCCGTAACGAACGGCCTTGTTCTAAAGGCACCGGGACAAGTGGCGGGCAGCAAAAGGCTCCTCGCTTGAGCGCTTTGCTCGGGCCTGCCTGCGCGATATCCGGTATCCGTATCGTGGGTGCCCGGGGAGGCGGCGTCGTCGTTTCCTCCGACATCACACGTACGCCCGTCGCGGCGGCAAACAGCTCGGCAACGGTCGGCGACGGCGCAACCACGCTGTCTCATTGCGCAAACAGGCCCTAGTGGTCTATGCCAAACTGGGAGTGATTAAACGAGTCGTAGTTTCTCGGAACGGCCTCGCTGGCGGGAGGAGGATTCCACGGCAAGATGTTGGCAAAGGTAGAGTATACACTGCGAAACGGGCTGTACAGCTTGATCAATGTATCGCCCCAAAACACCTTGGTAACTGGTCATCGAAGCCTCGATGAGCAGTCCAGCCCTGGATCGGCTCCATCACCTCAATGCATATGTGCATTTGGTCCGTAAGTCGAGGTCAAGGATGCGGACGCCCGTTCTAGGAGTTCTGGCCTTGCGTGGTTTTCCGACCCTTGCCGCAAGATTTCTCTGCAACGTAGTCTTTGAGTACATCAGCTCCTAATTTAAATCGTCCTCATCAGGCGTTTAGTAATTGACTGTGGTGGAGTGGAAAGGATGAAATGTTTGCGTACGACTTCACGTTTTTCACAGCGACAAAAGCAGCCGAGCTGGAAGCGCTTGTGTGTAGGCTCGTGATAGCCGATGTATCTGACCCAGGTATGCCGCATCAGAGTCCTTGCACAGACAAGCTGGGCCATATTAATGTCCGGATCCATGGATTTTGTCGAGTGGAAAAGCATGCACAACGCAAAACACTTGGCAGTGATAACGCGAACACTGCATCTTATTAAGCCACGGCAGGCTTTTATAGCGCTGCTTTGACTGTTGTTTGTCTGCGCGTCGGATGTGCAGCTTTTTGAAGCCCCGGCATCAAGCGAAACTTTTATTGTCTGTTTTCAATCATCCACTTCGACGATCTCGATTCTGCCATACGTCATGGAGAACCGTACTGGCATCACCAATCGTGGCCATAGCAAAGTGTTCTGCAGAATTGACTCTTGACTCGCAAAAACGTCTCTCCCCTGTATTTTTATTCAGTGGCGCTGATTCTGTGTCATCCAGCCCACTGGTCTTTGTTTGCCCTGTCATGGACATTGAGCTTTCACGATGAACTTTACAACCACACCAGGTTGTTGTAACGGGGCTCGTGACATCTTCCTCAAACAGGAGCGAAAGACGGCCCCAAATTGGCTGATCAATCGAGGGCGAGGTTAACACCCGGGCTTGATGCCATACCGATGCCCATCTGAGGACAAAGACTCGATGCTGCTGTGGAAATGCTGCTGTTTTTGCGTAGGCATACTTGCCAACTCGACTTTGAAGATGCGTGGTTGTCGGAGAATAACCGGTGTAGCGAGCGACTACGTAACTTGAAAATATAATGTGTAGGCAAATAGTAGCCTCTGGGCAAAATAGCACCGGTGTGATACTCCTTCATTATTGAGACTTGAGTTATTTTTGAGTCGTACAACAAACATTTGACTGCACGCCTAGGCCAATCTCTGTCAGCTGACGTATCCTCGGGGAAGAAACAATGTGCATATTTTCATGGCAACATGCAGAGAAGTTCAAGCTCAAGGACAATACAGTGGCTGGCCCGGCCGTGCCGTCGACAGCGGTATCAAAGTAACGGGACAGGGTGCTCATGAGTCTCCCTTTGTTGAGAACTGGCGGTGACGAGAGCTTGAGTCTGATAAAAACCGACGTTGGAGCTCAGACCACTCGAGTGACTTGCCCGGGAAAGACAAAAGACGCCGATGCCATATTCAGTACCTGAGCTGGTAGGATTGAGCTTGTTGTCAGTTCGAGTCTTTAAAGAATTTGACTGGTGGCCCGTGACCATCCGCTTCTCCCACTGTACTTACAGCCGGCACACTTCAGTGCAGTTGCATATGACAACAGGCCGGTTTCAATAGTCAACGATACGTCCTCGTGACACATCCGCTGCTTAGACAAGCCTCATGCATTGCCGTCCACAATTGACTAGCCATATCCGCAAAAGGTTTTCCGTTGTCGATAGAGTCGAACGCAGTTGATGATACTTTTGTATCGCATCTGCGCTACTTGGAGACGCAATGATGAAATCCTTTGCTACCCTCGGAAGTAATTAATGGAAAGAAAAAAAATAAAAAGGAGGGAGAGTTTTGAATCAAAAAAGAGAGGAGAGGAGAGGTATTTATATCTTGCGCCAGGAGCGAGGCAGACGATTTACATGCATACCTTCACATGCAAGTATGAAAAGGAGCTGCAAACAACATCTCACAGCAAACGAGTCGATGAAACGAACGACTGTTGTGGTCATACGATTGCTATACGTGAGACAGTTCGGATGGAGAGACTAGGCAGCCAGCCTGGTTTCAAATATTTTATGTATTTTGTATTTATGTGTCCCATGTATTTACGTATTTTATGCAAGTCATATTTTTATATTGAAAATGTAACTCTTGTTGCACTTACTTTTCGAAGTCTCGTTACTTTATTGCCGTGAAAATAAAGATGTATAAGACGTTCAAGAACTTTCAGATATATGTCATCGTATAGAGTCAGAGATAACTGAGGTTTTGTATTTTTCCTGATTTCAAGTAGATGGAGAGGGAAGAAAGCCTGGCAAACGTAAACTGAAATCCTTTTGAGACTGAAAACACTTTTGCAAACAAAGCCTTCCGTTGGTCTACCAGTGCCCTCGTCTCTGCAACTATTAGAACAATGTTCAGCTTTATCCAAGATAAATCTCAGTATTTGTTTACTCCTGCCAGCCCCCTTTACTGAGAGTGCCAAGCTAAGCAAACTCATGTCCAGGAGGCTCCCCCAGCCTCGTCTCAGCCAGCGACCAGGCCAGGCAGAAGATGACTTGAATGTGACATCGAATTGATGGCTGGCCATTCGCAAATCATGCTTGAGCCTCGACTGGGTTTTTCTTGATAATTACGTATTGCAAATCTTTTGCGTATTGGTAGGCACAAATTTTGAAACCAGTTTCGTCGGCATCCTTTCTTCAGAGCTTAATATGCCACCCATCAACTATCTATCACTTATTCACAAAGAGTGCGAGGCGTCACATATCAACTGACGAGGGCGGTCACCAGGGCTAAAAGCAAGTCATGGTTCCTATGCAGAAGTGCCATATAATGTCTGCTTACTCGACAGTCAACTTTGTCAGGAAAGCAGTCTGTCTCCTTTTGACTATCGATTTATCAGGTCGATAGGTCAATGGTAAGATACCAGTAGGATACCCCAAATCCGCCAGGCCTCATATAATGGCTGGTGATTGCGAGTTTAATGTCAAGGCTACCTGTCTGATCCGGCTCCTTATGATTTTGTGCTCAGTTTAGCCAGATAAACGATATGATTAAATTCGCATATTTACTCTCTCTCTCTCTCTCTCTCTATATGCCCGAGAACAGCTGGGTTTGAAAGGCAATGTCTACGAGTACAGTAAAAGGTCTCTCCTCCATGTGGCTGAGACAGCCCCTTATTTCAATGACAACATGAGATAGCGTGTTAGCGCCCAATCAGGGCCCATGGATGCTGTCATACGGGGAGCGAAGGAAGAAGGGTGTTCCCTAGCGCCAAAGAGCTGTCTTTTTTCGTGCCTACGTCAGTTAGTCACAAATACGGGGAAGGTGCTATCGCGCAGACCGCCTTTTTTAAATACTCTGTATCTTGGCTATTTCCACTGGCTGTTACGGTGGAGTACAGGGCTTATATCCACTAAACTCACCCCAATATCGCAGCTGTAGCTTGTCTTTCCCGCCTGTTCTACTGCTGTCTCTCTCTATTTGCACAGTGCACTATCCTCCACGTCAGCCCTCCCTGCTGTGCTGCCAGACCAGGGAAAGAAACTGTTGACCGGCCGCACCAACTGTCGCCACAGCCTGTTCGCCTCGGTAATCGTGCGCCTTGTACTCACCACTCTCACCTGTGCTGGTTTGCTCCTTCCACGTCTGCTTCCCGCCTTCCAGTTATTAGCTCTTTCCCGTCCTGAGTTCAATACTTGCTCTTTCCTTCAGTATCTCCTTCCCATCTAGGTCGTATTAATACCCCGGAAACCCACCCCCCCTAAAATTCTGGACTCTTTTCATCCCATCCAGACTCTCCTCACGAAAAGGCTCACACCCTCACAGCGCGTGCTCTCCCCGATTCTGCCGCCCCTTTGTCCTGCGCCTGTGGCTGTTGTTGTCCCGCCCCTTTCCATCTCCTTTATTGTCAGCCGCGCTCCTTCGCCCAGTAATATCGCATCGCGGACTCTTTCGACTTCTCGGTTCTATTCACCCCAATTTCGACCTTCGTCTTTCTCATCCTCGACCTCGACCTCGACCTCCTAACTGCTCCCCCTTCCGCTCCACTATCCCTACAGCGGACCCACTCTGGCTTTGCATCTAACGCTTTCGCACATCGTCCTAGCAGCTCCCTCCAGCCTTTCCCTCCCACTCTTTTCTTTTGTCCCATCTAATCTCCTGTCAACATCCCCTTCTCGCTCCCCCAGCTTCCATCTCTCTCTTCTCTTCTCCTTTCCATCTTTCCATCTTTCCTCCCTTCCCCCGTTCCACTTCTCCTCCACCATGCAACGAGGCGGTCACACCCCAGCTGCCGTCCATCTTGCTTCTTCCCTTACTCTGCCACGTTGTTTCCGCCGTCGTTGACCGCCGTGGAGCCTCTTTTGTGCTGAAGCACTCTCTTTCCCTTCCGTCTTTTCTCCTCATCATCAGCCTCTCTATCCTCTTTCCGCACATCCCGGTGCGATATCCGAGCTGTGTGCGCAGCAGTGAAGCGACAAGCGGCCACCGATCCGAAACCGCTCGAAAACGCCGACGCAAAAACTCCGATCCCGAGCTTTCTTTTCTTTTTCTTTTTCTTCCTCCTTTTTTTGTCCACCTCCACAACGAACACCGTGGCCATCAACACCACACCGCTCAGCGTCCGTCCTCTCCCTCCAGCGATCCCTTTCCACGAGACGACGACCGTAACGAGATACCCATTTCCTTTGGCGGAAACAAGACCCTAGTTCAGAAATAATAGCCGTGGACGACGGACGTCTGTTGGGAATCGGAACGCCCTCCTTGAGCTGCGACTGTCTCATCTTCGGCATCTACGGCAACGTGATAACTTCTCGTTAACGCTCACCATGGTTTCCGACGAGACGTACGAGATCTGTCTGCCCGTCCTCCAGGACGCCTCCCTTGAGGAGGAGGACAAGATCGATCGCCTCGAGACCTTGCTGAGAAAGGCCACCACACTCCAGGGCCAGTCCCTCGAGAATGCAGTATTAGATGCTGTCTGGCGATATCGAGAAGGCGGCGGGAGTGCCACGTCTCCGCCGCCGATCCGCCAGACCATCCTGCGCCGGCCCTCTCCCGCATCGTGGCACCGCGGCTCCAACACGCCCCTGTCCGGGTCGCCGCGCCTTGGCGTCAGCCCGCTTGCGCCCCCGGGTTTGTGCCCACACCTTTTACGCGCGTCATGTCCACCGCGGCCTCGCCCTTTGGCTCACCTCGACCCTCCCCCGCCTCGGCTTTGCCACTCCCGTCATCCCTCACAGCCCGAGCCTCAACGCCTACGAGTTTGCTAGCGACCACACACCCGCAGCCGAGATCTTTGGTGACGCTCAGCAGACAGACAACGTCGACTGGCTCGTTAGCGACGATGCCGTGAGCGTGACTTCGTCTCTCGGCGGTGGTGGCGGTGCGAATCTCCTGGGCAGCAGCTTTGGCTCCGGCACAGCCACGCCGTCTTCCTCAAGCGGTCTCAACGCTGCGGCACCCGAGTTCTCGCTATCATCACTCTCCTCGCAGCAGATCGATATGACCCCCTACGATATGCTGCGGTCCATTCTCGGGCCCTCGCGCACCGACGACGAGATTGACGCGGCGCTGGCCATGCACGGTTATGATCTGGGCGCCACCATCACGGCTATTATGGAGCAACAACAGCAAGAGCAGGACGGTGGCGTTAGCGCGTTCTCGTTGACCGCTGCAGTTGCCGGCGGCGGCGTTTCTGTGACGGTGCCACCGGCGCCTACGTCGATTGCCTCCTCCATGGATGACTCGTCGGGCGGTGTGCTCATTGGCAAGTCCATGACACCAGACGCACGGCCCAGCACACCTGCGGACCAGAAGTCTGGCATATTATGCAAGTTCTTCTTATCAACAGGCCAGTGTTTGCGGGCCGACTGCCGCTTCTCCCACGATCTGAGCAACCACATTTGCAAGTAAGTGGTACCAGAAAAAAAAAAAGAAGAAAAAAGAATTATAGTCGTATCATCTCTTTCTCCTACTGACTGGCCTTTTATAGATACTGGGTTGCTGGCAACTGTCTCGCGGGCAACACTTGCGTGTTCTCGCACGACCCGGCCCACCTCATCACGCGTCTCGCTGTGGACGGTACCAGCACGCCGCCTACGCAGCTCAGCGTCCACGACTACAATGCCTTCCCCGTTCTCCAACCGCAGCCGGCGACCCCCGAACAGCTACCTCTCTTCGCCGCCTCCGGATCGTATCCCGCAGTCGGCCTCACGCCGCCTCCTGGCTTTAAGCTGCCCGGCTTTGGCGGTGCAGTTGGTGGCGACATGCTGCTTTCCCGGCCGCGTTCGCGACCCAGCAGCCGGCACCAGATGCACCGCAACCACGACGGCCACCACAACAACCAGCCGCACAGCCAGAACAACAGCCAGAACCAAGCCGCGCCTTCGATCGATGACACAGAAGCCTTCCCTTCGCTCGGTCAGCCGCGTCGTCGGCACGCGCTGTAAGTGGCAAGAAACACCACGGCAAGCGTGGCGGCCACGGCAACAAAGACGGCACCACGACGCCCTCGGGGATGGGCTCCGGCGCCAGCGCAGTCTTCACACCGAGCTCGCTCGCAGACATTGTCAAGATGTCGCCCGCGCCGAGTCCCTCCCCGGGCCCCGAGGGCTCATTGTTGCCGCGCCCCACATCAGCGCGCAAGCTCGGCCGAAATGGCAGCATGGCCAACATGCGCAACGGCGACAACAGCGCGGCCGCGCAAGCGATCCCGACGCCCAAAAACATACCCTGGCTAGAGACGGGCGACAAGGCCAACAAGGCGTACCTGCGCGCACGCCAAGAGGCCATCAAGCACGGGGGTCTGCGCAACAAATTTCTGCAGAGCGCCGCGCAAGCATGGAACCGCAACGACGCGCGCGCCGCCAAGGCGCTGAGCCTGCGTGGCCAGAGCGAAAACGACCTGATGCGCAAGGCGCACCGCGAGGCAGCGCGCGAGCTCTACGAGGAGCGCAACCGGTACGCCGCGAGCGCTGCGTCGGAAATCTACGTGGACCTGCATGGTCTGCACCCCGAAGAGGCGGTCGAGTACCTGGAGCGCGTGCTGCTGGACAACGGCAACGAGAGCAAGCCGGTGTATGCGATTACGGGCACGGGCCATCACAGCAAGAACGGCAAGGACAAGGTGGGCAAGGCGGTACGCAACTTTTTGAACGAGTGGCGGTACGCGTACCGCGAGTTCTCGGTGCCGAGCGACCGCAACAACATGGGCGGGATCCTGGGCATCGATGCGCGCAGCTGGGACAAGTCGCTGGCGCGGCGGCCGGCAACGGCGACAAGCAAGACGGGCAGCACGACGTCCTCGGCCGGCGAGAAAGTCGACATCCTCGCGCAGGGCGTGGAGATTGGCGACGGCAAGGTGAAGCTGCTGGTGCGGGACGCAACGGCGGCCAAGGACGCGCCCAAGGGTCCCAAGGGGCGGTAGGGAGACGGGGGAGATGGGGAGATGAATATAAAGAGGGACCCTGTCGTGGATAGTCGCAAAAATCGCAAAAAAAAGGGATGCTATCATTTGGTGGCCATATGTTTAGGATCTTGTCGAATTGACTCTACATGTGGCCCCTGGGGAGAAGTGATTAGGAATTATAGCAATGAAATAAGATACAGTTGTCTTCAAATTTACGCTGCGATGTCGGTCCTCTGTGGATGCAAAGGTCGGGACCTGTTTATTCTGCCGGCAAAATGACGTGAACTCGTAAAGAAATGGAGCTCCAAGCTTGGAGCTCTTTTTTTCACAAGCTTGCCTGTAGCTTCCTTTTTAGTGCGCTACAAGCTTGGGGGCTGGTGCTAGAACTGTTAGTGTTCTTTTCCCTCTTGCCGCCGCACAGAAAAGGGCACAGCGGCCAAGGGATTTTGATTTGATCGCCGCTCGTGTCAGGTGTCAGGTTGGCTCTGCGCCGTCCAACGAACAGACAACGTGGGCCTGCGGCCGTGTCTGACACGAGAAATCCTTTGATAAAGTCCTTGTGGTCAGCGCGTGTTTTGCGTGTTTCAGGGAGAAGCTCTCTTACACACTTGTCCTTCAGTGCCTGTATTTCCTGTATTTTCTTACATGAGACACATTATCGGCTTTCCGGCGCCTCCGACTTCCGCCTATAGGGGGTTCATGCCCTGTATTCATAAATGCGTGCCTGTTACATATTGCGTATGCGCTGTATTTTGGCTGGAGAAGCTCTCGACGCTAGTTCTAGGCCCCTGAGATAGAACGGCCCTTTCGTCATTGCCCCGTTCAGCGGCGTAGGCGGTGCCATATTGTCCCTATGTCCAGCCCCAGCTAGCGCACTTTGGGCGGTCACAGTGGACACCCGCGCCTATTTTCGTCCCATATTCCAGTGCTGACAAGACCTGTTCCTGCCTTGTCCTAGGGACTTCGTCCTGGTCTCTCTTCCCCCTTCCGTGACGACGGATCGACAAACCCTTTCCCTTCGTCTCAGCTCGCTTGCATCCCTCTTCTCCCCCCTCGCATGGCCGATTGATATCGTTTTGAGCCTCCCCTTTGCCCACTCCTCAATCTACGAGCGCGCGCAGCACAAGGCAGCTCAATTACATACCCGCTTGCAGAAGAGGGCCTGCCTCGTCTCGGGCTTTTCCTCGTCCCCCTCGGCTCCTCCGGCATTCCCAACCTAACGCCCTACGAGCGAGCTCGCGTCCTGTCCCTGCTTTCCTCTTGACGTGTCTCTCCTTTCCTGTCTCGTCTGACAATGGCGACTACCACTCGCCGGCCACCGCTGCCGCCGCTCATGCTGCCGCCGTTCCGCTGTCGCCCTCGCCCTCGCCGTCTCCTTCCCCGACCCCCTCGGCACAGATCGCCATGAACGCCGCGTCGTCCAACTCGCCCTCGCCCCAGCCGCCATGGGCCCTCCGCCCGGACAACACCGGCGGCAGCACGGGACACAGCGCCGGTAGCAGCAGCCCGCAGGCGTCGCGCTTCTCCATCAACCGCGCCAACTCGGGGCGCTCGTCCCGCGGCGGCAGTGGGTTCCAGGGCAGATCGGGCGCAGGAGGAGGAGGATATGGCCGGCGGCACAGCCGTGCGTCGTTCTCGCGGGGCCGTGGCCGGCGCCGGGCGGGCGGGTTCCGTGGCGCCGTGGCCTCGGCAACGTCGACGGCCGGCACGCTCTGGCGCTGGGGCGTGGCCTCGGGCAACCATGTGCTGGCATTCTACATCCGCCTGTCGCCGCTGCACCGCATCCTGTTCTTGCTCGCTGGCGCCGTCAGCTTCACCCTCGGCATCCTCATGCTCGTGTACAGCCACCGCATCTTTGCGGCCCTGGGCCCCATGGCCAAGGGCTGGCACGACATGCGCGGCGGCTGGGTCTTGGTGTGGCTGCTGGTTTTTATCACGGGGTTTCCGCCCATTATCGGCTACAGCACTGCCTGCACCCTGGCCGGTCTCGTGTACGGTTTCCCCTGGGGCTGGCCCATTGCCGCCTCGGCCAACGTCATTGGCAGTCTCGCCGCGTTTGTCGCCAGCCGCACGGTTCTCAGCCGCTACGTCGACCGGCTCGTCGGCAGCGACCACCGCTTTGTCGCCCTCAGCCAGGTCCTGCGCCACGACGGCCTCTGGGTCCTGGCGGCCGTCCGCTTCTGCCCGCTGCCCTACAGCTTGAGCAACGGGTTTCTGGCCACCATCCCCAGCATCACGCCGCTCAGCTTTGCCCTCAGCACCGCCATGGCCAGCCCCAAGCTGCTCGTCCACGTGTTTATCGGCAGCCGCCTGGCCAAGCTCGCCGAGGACGGCGACAGCATGTCTGCCGGCGACAAGGTGCTCAACTACTTTAGCATGGCCGTCTTCGGCTGTGTCGGGGTTGGCGTCGGCCTGTTCATCTTCCGGCGCACCATGGCGCGCGCCGCCGAGATTGCCGCCGAGGAGGGCCAGCAGGAGGAAGGCCGCGCCGCGGGTGGGCTTGGCAAACCAACCGCGCCCGGGCGTGTACGCTGACAACGACGCCGATGTCGATGTCGATGACGACAATGCGCCGCTCATGGATCCCGAGGATGCCGATGTTGCCGCGCTCATGGATGACGACGACATTTCGCTGTGGGCAGCCGATCACTTTGCCGACGGGGATGGCGGCGCGGACGCCAGCGACGATGCATCGGCACCATCTTCGACAAAGAACAACAAGAACCACAGCCGCGTCGGCTCCTACCACGACGACAGCGACGGCGAGCAGAGCGGGCGGAAATCGACAGGAAAGCGGTGATACAAAGAGTGGACCTGGCGAGGTTGTAATCGTTTTTTTTCGTCCATTTTTCGGGTTGTACCTGGGTCTCCGCCCTTGCATTCATCATTCATTGTATTATTTTCATTTGTCTTTTTTTTCCTTTGCCGGCGTTCCGTACGTGTAGTTTTCATGGATTTTCTCTGGGATTTGATGTATTTTATACAGCTTTACACAATAGACAGGATCAGCAAGGCTGACACTCGTGATCACGCATACGCAAAGTATCAATCAAAGGAGCGGGAATGATAAAAGTAATAGCAGGAGACACTCCAAAAGGTTCAGTGTCTCCCAGAATGCATTGCAGACAGTCTGAGAGTATATGAGCTCCATGGCAGCGAAAGCCAATCAATTACGTCGTATATAAAAAACAGAAATGTCCGTCAACAAGAAACGCCTCCACGGCGTCGGTTTGTATTGTAACTCCTAAAATGCAAAAGTGGGCAGCGTGTCCAGTTCCTCCCATAGGATAGTAATAATATAGCAAATAAACCAAAAACGAAATAAAAAGAGAAAGAACAGAACGCCACCGCTGATAGTTAAAAATAATAAACCCAAAGGGGGCAGGTATCGTTGCACGTGAATCATACAGAAAAAAGACATTATAGAATGGGGAAGAGGTAGGTGTGTAGAGGGAAGCGGAGAAGAAGGGTATTGTCTACCGCCCTGGGGGTTGTGGTACATTTGCAGGAACTGTGCTGCTTGCTCCATCGGGTAGCCGATGAACACGGGCCCAGTGAACACCATTTGCGGTGCGGCACCCGAGTGAACGCCGGCATTGGCGCCAGCCTGGGCGGCTGTTTGCTGAGGGAAGTTGACAAACGCCGGTTGGGTGAACGTCTGCTGCGGCTGCATCTTGGGCTCTGCGTGCTGTGGCGGTTGCGATAACGGTTGCGATAACGGTTGCGGTAATTTGGGCATTTGTGGCTTCACCGGCGTGAAAGGCTCGGGCTGCGGTGTACTGTCAAGGCCAGCGTCGGGTCGAGGCGTCTCTGCCGCCTCAACTTCTGCCGTCTCGTCGTTTCCTTCACCCTCTTCCTCGGCAATTGGCGCATGGCCGGGCGGCGGGGCAATGCCCAGGCCAAACTTGCTGTGGTCAAAGGGACACTTGCGCACCGGCTTCGTCTCTGCTGCTGTTGCACTGGCTTGCTAGGCGACAGTGTTGGGCTGTGGACGGCGGCCCGCATAGGACTCGGCATGCGCACAGGCGCAGCCGGTGGTGACAGAGGCGGCTGAGCCGCGGCGTCGTGTGAAATGGATGTGATGGGAACGGCTATGCCCACGGTCGGCTTGGCGACTCGCCCAGGCGCACCTCCTTGAGCGGCCGGTCAAAGTGGCTCTCGCGCTCCGGGTCCGTGTTGTCGCCACCGCTTCCGCTCGACTCACGTCCGCCGCTGTAGGCCATACTACGCCGGCGGCGCGTAGAGACTCGCCTTGGCCATCAGCCTTGTCACCGACCACCGCATTGGCATTGTCGGTTTGGGTATCTTCACCATCGGCTTCTTCGCCGCTGGCCGAGACGCCATTAGCCCACCGCTTGACACGCTCGTGCGAATCTTTGTGCAGCTTAGCGCGATCCACGATTTCTTCCTCGTCGCGTTCATCGACGCCGAGAATGACGCCACCAGGGCCACCGCCATTGTCAGTGCCACCTGGGGCTGGCTCGGCAGAAGCAAGCATGGGCTGATGGAACTGGCCGAGGCCCGAGATCATATTGACCAAGTTGCCGTACTTGGCATCTATCTTGCGGATCTGCTGCTCGCTCTTGTTGTAGCGCTTCAAGCAGATGGCGTGGCTCCGCGGCAGCTGGTGCTTATGCGTCTCCACGTAATGCGCAACCTCTTCCGGAGAGTGCTGGTCCAAGAAGCGAATTGGGCACCGTGGAGCCGCACCGCCGCCACTTGAAGGAACCCTTTGATATGAGCTTTCCTCGGCCAGCGCTGCGCAGATGGGATCATCTGCATGCGAAGGCGCGTGGCCTCTATTGCCATTCCTGTTTGACGTTTTCGAGTCCACTGGTGCAGCCGCGACAATGTCAGCGGTATCCGCACCGTCATGGTCGTCATCCCTTTGCGCATCATCCCCACCACCAGTGATGTGCAGCTGCTGGTTCTCCTGCTCGAGCTGTTGCTGCTGCCGCAGCAGTTGCTGCTCCCGTTTCATGGCTGAAAAGGGACAGGCCAACATGCCCTTTTTGCCTTCCACGGTGAAGTCCTGCTCATGATGATCGACATGGTCGTGATCGCAGTGCCCGATGATGTCTCCTTGCTTGAGCCGCCACTGCCGTGTCCGTCCACGTCGTTCCGGTTATCGCGGGTATCGCTAGTGTCACGATTGGTGCGGTCGTCGTCGTTGGCGCGGAGCTGCTGGGCGACGCGCCTGCCATCGCGGATCAGCAGTGCAATCTGGTGCTGGTTGCAGCCAGCCTGTCCCCGCTTGGGCAGCGGGACATAGGAGCTCGGGATCGAGAGCTTGTGCTCGTCGGGCGGGACTTGCAGGTTGGCGAGCGTCTCCGAGACCTCGGGTGCCGTAGGAGCATACTTGTCGGCGAGCTGCTGGTACTGCAAGGTGTTAGCTTGCGTCAGGAGGCAGAAAGAAAAGCCAAGCGGTATGGAGGAAAACAAAAGGAAGTTTCTTTGTCAGAAAGTGGTAAATTTTGTCTATCGTGACCGCCGAAGCGATTCAAGATCTAGAGCTAATAACTTCTCATCATTGTAGAAACGGGGAGGAGGCAAAGAACAGAACAGAACAGAACAGAACAGAAATGAAACGAAACGAAACAAAAAGCTAAAGAGGTCGTGCAGAAAACAAAGGGCGTCGCGTCGGGACTCACCTGCTCGGCGGCAAAGCGCAGCTTGTGCTCGAGAATTGTTTTGCGGTCAGTCAAATTCTGCACCTCGTCTGCGAGGGCACAGAAGGACTCGACCAGAGTCTGGGTGTCGGCCTGGCGGCTCATCCCATTGGCAGGTGTGTCGACCGCCGTGGGAGAGAAAAGGCGAAGGAAAGGAAAGAGAGGAAAGAGAGAGAGAGAGGAAGAGGAGGAGGAGAGGGAAAAGAGAAGGGGAAGAAAGGAAAGAGTTTTTTTTTCTGCTCCAAGGGTGGAGTTTGGCGGAAAAAGGCGGAGCAGGGATCCGGAAAGGGAAGGAGACGACGAGACGGGTCGACAGAAAGCGAATTACAACGGTTAGGCGATGCAGTCGAAATACGAGAATGTGGTGATGGCGATAGTTGAGGAGAGGTGAAGATGATGGCGATGGAAGACAGTAGGAGAAAAAATGGCGAGATGGTGAGATGAGGAGAAACAAAGGGAAGGCAGGCACGCGCGAAATGGGCGGGCAAGAGAAGCAGACACGGGCAGAAACAGGGAAGGAGCGTGAGAGAGAGAGACGGAAGGCGCGAATGGGCCAAGAATCCCCCTATGTCTCCCCAAATGCCCCAAACGATTAAGTAATTGAAGGCAAAAAGCTGCTAAAACGAACCACGCGTCGCCCCTCTTTCAGGTGGTTCCAGGGCGAAAGGGACCACCTGTTGGGATGCTCGGGCGGTTCAATTTAGTTATGCGAGGAGGCACATCCCAACTCCGGCTTTACGCCGTAAATTCGCTTATCTTATCGCACAGTAGGCACCCCACATTTTCTGCTCACAACCGCTTGGAGACTGACGTATGTCCGTAACTGCCAAAAGTAGAAAGAGCAACAGCGGTTCACGCCTGCCCCCTCGGTACCTTTCCCCCTCACCAGCCAACACCTTCCGATTCGGGAGCTCTTGACTGAGCCGGTTTTGGCAGCAGCAAGCAAAATCAGAACAGGCAGGACCGACCTATAAAACTGTAAACAGCCGTAGCTTCCCCTCTGTACACTGCATCTTCGTGTCACAGCTTTGGAATCACCGTACGATTCGCCCTCTCAGTCCATTGCCTGTCTCCAGACACATCACGAACGGTGCACCCCCACTACCTACAAGTAGCCAACCAGCTCGCGCACCGCGCGCGCGAACGGGGTCAGCACAAGAGCTTTTTCCTCAGCCCAACTGCATGCACGCCGACCCAACCAGTGAATATCGGTCTGCTGCATCGTTTTTCGGCTCCTTTTCAGATTGGATCCCGATCCAGCACGTAAAAGGCCTCAAGCTTCCTCGACCACGCCACTCACTACGCCGTATGTCTTGCCTCGGATCCGCCTCCACTTTCACGGTTTACTACCGCCAAAATCACTCAAGCGGCTCTCCGACGTCTTCTTCACGAACCCTTTCTCTTGGATACGCCCCTCGCCTCGCCTCGATTGTCTCGTCGACTCCATTTACCTCCTTCCTTATGACGGCAAGCGGGGACAACAGCAGTGACGAGCAGCAGCGGGAACAGCAGCGGGAGACATTGGAGGCCGGTACGATGGCAGGCATTAGCGCTGTGCTGCCGCTGCACCTGCGGGAGGCACCGCCGAAGCGGCGGCACCCGATCCAGCCGGATCCGGCAGTGCTTGTTAGCTGCAAGCTGCACCGGCTGCCGTCGCAGATGATGGTGGCCGAGCTGTACTTTGACGTGCCGCTCAATTACGAGGACCCGTACGGCGAGAAGGTCCGGCTGTTTGCACGCGCCGGCATTCCGGCACGAGCGTCCCATAGTACCGACGTTCCCCTACGCCGAGCCCAACAGCTTCAATCCTGTGTACAACCCGGTGGGCCTTGGCGAGGGCATCAACAACAAGAGCGAGCGGTTCAGCAAAGAGGCCGACCGGGAGCTGCGCGAGCTGCGCGACCTCTTTGCGAAGCCGTGGCTGGCCTACCTGGAGGGCGGGCCGGGCGCGGGCAACCGCGAGCCCCATGACTATGGCTTCACGCGGTCGATGCTCAACCGCGGGTACCAGCTGCTGTTCCTCGACTACCGCGGCACGGGCATGAGCAGCGCCATCTGCGCGGCCACACTCAAGAAACGGGGCGACGCAGCGGCGCAGGCTAAGTACCTGCGGCTCTTCCGGGCGGACAACATTGTGCGGGACCTCGAGGCGGTGCGGCGGTGCCTGACAGACGACCCGCCCGTATCGTCCAACTCTGCCAGCGTGCCCAACAAGAAGAAGTGGTCGATCCTGGGCCAGTCATTTGGCGGGTTCGTCAGCCTGACGTATCTGTCGTTTCTACAGCGAGGGCCTGCGCGAGGTGTTTATGACGGGCGGCATGGCACCCGTAGGGAAGACGCCTGACGAGGTGTACCGGGCGACGTACCGCAAGGCCGTGGAGCGCAACCGAGCGTATTTTGGGAAATACCCCGAAGACGCACACTCGCTGCAGCTTGTCTCGCTGTACCTGTACAGTCAGCCGAACCACCAGCTGCCGTTGCCTGGCGGTGGGTTTCTGACATTCAAGCGCGTGCTGACGTTTGGCTACATGTTTGGCTTCCACGGCGGGCTGGATGCGACGCACGCGCTGATTCTGCGCATGCGGCACGATCTGGACCGCGTGGGCATGCTGACACGGCCGACGCTGGTGGCGGTGGAGCAGTTTTTCCCGCTGGACGTGATGCCTCTCTACGCAATCCTGCACGAGGCCATTTACTGCTTCCAGTACGGCGTCGCGTCGCGGTGGGCAGCACAACGCGTGGGTGCCGGGCTTCCCCGTGGCCCTGAGGATGGGGGTGGCGGTGGTGGCGGGGGTGGCGGGGGTGGCGGGGTGATGACGGCAAGAAAAGGAAAAGCACGAGTTCCCCGAGTTTAGCTGGCTGGCGGACGAGGTGGTGGCGCCCGAGCAGCCTGCGGTGCTGCAGCCAGAGCTGCAGCAGATTGGCCGGACAATCTACATGAGCTGCGAGATGATCTACCCGTTCATGTTTGACACGTATCCCGAGCTATGGAGATGAAGGATGCGGCGGCGATTGTGGCCGACTACGACGACTGGGAGGACCTGTACGACGAGAAGCAGCTGGCAGTGAACCGCGTCCCGGTGTATGCAGCGACGTACAATTGATGACCTGTACGTGGAACTACGGGCTGGCCAAGGAGACGGCACGCAAAGATTGGCAGCATAAAGGTGTACGAGACCAACGGGCTCTACCACAATGCCATCCGGGCGCGGACCGACGAGGTGCTGACGCAGCTGTTCCGTCTGCGGGACGAACACAATCGATTAGGTGTGAAGGGTCAGTATGGTCAGTGACGAATGCACGGCGAAGATTTTCAATTTCTTGTGCATTTTTCAATTCTTCTTTCTTTCTTCTGTTTTCTTTCTTCTGTTTGCTGTTTTCTGGTCTTGAGCTCTTATGTTGATATAGATTATATCACACTGTTGTTCGCGAGGATTTACAATAGATAGAATACCACTTTCAGTAACAAAAACTCGACAAACGCCAGTATCCGTTCTCTTATACCGAGATACGCGGCGCAATGGACAGCCAAAAGCTGCATCGATGCTCCAGCTGTGCAAGGCTCCGTGTCGAGAAGCCGTCCGCCGTCACAGTCCAGGCCTGTCCGGATGCGCGGTCGGGCAGGCTGGTCACAGACGCGGCTGTGAGTTTGTGTTCATTTGGGTCGCCCGTGGCCAAGAAGGACGCGATGGCGCCCGCGTAGCCGCGATAATGGGTGGGATCTGCCGTCTGCGCCTTGTTTACCGTGTTCCACTGTTGATGCCGAGGGCAGAGGCACATAATTTAGTAAGAAGACACGACGAGACGTCACAGAAGAGACTCACCCAGTAAGTGTCGCCGGCGTGTTTGGCTGGAGCAATAGAATACTCGGCCATCCAGCCCGACGCATTGCTTCTGGCCAAAACCGGTCATCCAGTACGGCCGGACACGAAAGCGTGACGTCGCGGTAGACGAGCCCAGCACGGCCAAAACGGGCTGCCGGCAGAATAGGCCGCATATGCCTCGTCACCCTGGTACACGATGTCGCCCGCGGACGGATACAGCTTGTCGATCTGGGCCACATCGTCGGCAGCCAGATCCGGAAGATAC
This sequence comes from Sporothrix curviconia, assembly GCA_016097085.2. Taxonomy (NCBI): domain Eukaryota; kingdom Fungi; phylum Ascomycota; class Sordariomycetes; order Ophiostomatales; family Ophiostomataceae; genus Sporothrix; species Sporothrix curviconia. The sequence continues at coordinate 38,207 of JADMNF010000208.1, forward strand.
CGTGCCAGCCACACGTGGAACTCTTTTCGTCGTCGCCGTTGCTGGCGTCGTCCTTTTTTTCGGAACAGCCACGGCGGCACCAAATTTTCGCCCTCGTGGGTGTTGTACGTGGCAAAGGCGGATGACAAGACGGGCGAGCTCTCCTTTCCGACCAATGACGACAGCGGGTGTGTCAGAAAGCTGTCGTCGAGCACTGGTGCCCACACGTACGAAGACGTCGCCGTGGCATCGCGGTCGGCCGTCATGGCCAGGCTGGCTGTGCGCAGCGTCTGCACGTCCGCTGCCTTTGAGACAGGCCAGCGTGTCGTTGGCAGGTGTGCAGCCCACGCGCTCGGCCAGGTCGTCGTAGATCTCCTGCGACGCGGGCGAATCGTAGCGGTGCGTCTTGGGCCAGTACGGACTGTTGGCCATGGCATGGTGGAAGAGGGTGTTGCTGTTGCTGCGGCCACTCGCACGCGCGGCGGCTGCAACAACCTGAGCAACGACGCTCCCTCCGCCAGCACTCTGCCCCAGATGGAAACATGCTCCGGGTCGCCGCCAAAGGCACGGATGTGCTGCTGCACCCATTGCAGAGCCGTCTGCTGGTCGAGGAGGCCGCATTGGTGTCGGAGTGCGGGTCAGCGCCGACTTGGCGGCCGGACAAGAAGCCAAAGGCATTCGTTCGGTAGTTGGGGTACACAAAGAGGAGATCGTTGTTCTGGTCGGTGACATTCAGCGTCGGGTACGCCGGCGGGGGCAGGCCCAAGGCTGCCGAGCCTCGGATGAAGCCGCCACCGAAGAAGACGACAACCACGGGCCGGAGGGGTCGTTTGCTGCTCTTGCCGTCGTCTGTGTCGGTCCATGGCCGGCCGTACAGCCCCAGATACAGGCAGTCCTCGTCGCCGCCATCTTCACGCTGCGGACACATGGGAAAGGGCCGGCTGCAGTTGTAGGGGGACGGTCCTGTCGAGTTGGCCGGCAGGACAGGCTGCGGTGCCCGGAACCTGTTCATACCCACCGGCGGCGCAGAAAACGGCAGGGTTGTCCAGTATGTGATGTTGTACTTGGCCGAGTAGGCGCCGCGAATATATCCGTAGTCGAGCTGGACGCTGAGGAGCATGTCGTCGGGTCGCGCTGGTGCTCTCTGGGCGGCAGCCATTGTGACAAGCAGGCCCAGCAGGCTGACGACGCTGGCCAAGGCTTTACAAGCGCCATCGCAAGTACTGCTCGACGATTTGTGTCAAGAAGACGATCACAGTTGTAAAGGTGTCGACTTTATTCCACTTGAACTCTGAGCGAGACATCTCGTAAATATATTGCATTTGAAGCGGCTGTATGTGTATATTGGATGCGGCTGTGGTAGAAGACACGTTCGGCACGGGCTGTTTTACTTTCAGTCTGTCTCTTGTTTTCTTGCTTCTAGTTTTTTTTTCTTTTTTTTCCTTTTTTTTTCTTTTTTTTTTCTTTTTTTTTTTGCGGAATTATTAAAAACAGACATTTCATGTTTCTTTTTTTGTAAAAAACTGTTCTCCAAAAAATTTACTCTTTTACTGCATCTTACTACTCGGGCCCGATTCATATCACGACCGTTGCCGTTTCGTTTCAAACAAAATAAAACGCATCACCAGACTCGCCTTTGTTAAACAATAGATCGGATTAATACATTTAAAGAAGCACAATACGTACCTTGCGGTCCGAATAACACCGATTAGGAAGTCGCTGTCGCCCCACTACCCGGACAGAAAGCCGAAGACAGCCGTCATTTGGCTCTTTCCCACAGCGGCCTAACCCACCAGCTGTCGGCGATTGGTGCGAAGTTGCAGGGCATTTAAGGATTTAAGCCTCCCCTCTTCTGCTCTCGTTTCTGCTCGGCACTACAGCGCATCTTGACCACGTCTGCACGTCTTCCACCCGACCCGTCTTACAATGCCGCCGTCGTTCTCCTTCTCGGCCGTGTCGCTGGCCCGCGCGGCCACTACGGTCGGCTCGCAGCCCCTCCGCCTTGTCTCGTCCCGCCAACCAGCCCGGACAGCAACGGCTTTCTTCTGGACGAGCAAGTCCCGCTACTCGACAGCTGCCTCGTCGTCCTCTGACGAGCCATTGATCGTCGTCACCGACCTGCCCGCCCCCGGCTCCGGCCACATTCGCATCCTCGAGCTCAACCGCCCGGCCTCGCGCAACGCATCTCGCGCGCCCTGCTCTCGGCCCTGCGTGCCCAGGTCGACAATGTTGCGCAGCAGTACGACGAGAGCGGCCGCGAGGTCGCCAGCGCCGTGCGCGGCAAGGAGCTCGGCCCCACGCGCGCCCTGATCCTGGCCAGCGCCCTCGACACCTGCTTCTGCGCCGGCGCCGACCTCAAGGAGCGCCGCACGTTTACGCCCGAGGACACGGCCTCCTTTTTGGGCAATCTGCGCGGCACCCTGACCGCCCTCTCGGCCCTTCCCATCCCCACCATTGCCGCCGTCTCGTCGCTCGCGCTGGGCGGCGGCCTCGAGCTGGCCTGGCCGCGCACATGCGCGTGCTGTCGTCCAACGCCGTGGTTGCCCTGCCCGAGACCGCCTCGGCATCATCCCGGGCGCCGGCGGCACGTACGTCTGCCGATGCTGATTGGCATGGCGCGGGCGCGCGACCTGGTGCTGACGGGCCGGCGGTGTCGGCGCCCGAGGCGTACTTCCTGGGCATTGCCGACCGGCTGGTGGAGGTCATGGAAGAGCTGCCGCAGGAGGACGAGGAGGGCGGCGGCGACGGCAAGGAGCGCAGCGAGGAGCAGAAGAAAAAGGACCAGGCGGCGCTGCTGGACACGTCGCGGCGGGCGGCGCTGAGCGAGGCGGTGCGGCTGGCCGAGGAGATTTGCGAGGGCGGCCCGTTGCGGTGCGGGCGGCGCTGCAGGCGGTGCAGTACCCGGCCGAGATTGTGGAGAACAAAATGTACGACCGCGGTGGTGGCGACGGAGGACCGCGACGAGGCGCTCAAGGCCTTTGCCGAGAAGCGGCGGCCGGCCTTCAAGGGCCGGTAAACCAGCTACAGACTACATTCTCGGAGAGATAGACATGGCCACAGACAGTGTTTTGGCAATGACCTTTCACGATGTTTTGGTAAAGAAAGACTGCGTTTGTGAAATAGGGGAGTGCTCTGCAGTCGGTACAGGAACAGTAAACGAGGCGTGTGCACGTTGGCTACTCCAGAAAAAAGTAAATAAAAGAAAATGGCTAACGGCTTGTTTAGCCGTGGCTGTTGGTTGTGTTATCTGGAGCCAGGGAGATGTCCGGTTTTGGTTGTAGTTGGGCCAGGCACAACAAAAGACCTCGTTTCATACAATGGACACGACTCGCGTAGTCGAGAGCAAGGGAATGGTCAGCTGCTCGGCCATGCACACATTTTTGAGTGATCGATTGACTCGACCTTTTTTTCTCGGTTCCATACATAGATAGACCTAGAACGTCTGGGCTTTGCTCGTGCGTTTTTCTTCTTCTTCTGTTTCTTTTATTGGAATATATGGCAGCAACTGTTACTCAGCCTGAGTCTTATCCCTTGCCTTTGTGTCGACTGCTCTGAGTTCTGCGTGTTGGGCCGTCCCAAACCGGGCAAAAGTGCACGCTGGCTGCGTACTCTTTGCCTTCTTTGCGCCCTCTTCTCTCGCTATTCCCCTCCCTTTGCGGCTGCTTTGTTTGCATTTCCTCCCTTTTCTCTCCCTCCTTTCTCTTATCCACGCCGTTTGTCCCCGCGGCATTGAAAACAATGTTTGGATACGACCATGCGCTTTTCCAGGCCCGGCCACACACTGGGCGGACACGGATGCAGGCCACCGTCGACTTGGGTCTGTTCTCTTTTTAGAAAGCATAAAAGGACCCAGCCTTCCATTCTCTCACGTCTGCCTTCTCTTCTATTCTAGTCTCCGTAGAGGAGCCTGTTGCTTTCATTTTTCTCTATTTCTTTTTCGTGTCTCGTCAAACCTGCGCATTATCATGGCCGGAAGGAGACAGAGCGTTGACGAGGCCCAGGCACCTCCCACGACTTATACCACGACCAGCCATTATCACGAGCACCCCGAGACACCGCAGTCCGCACAGTCTGCCTTCTCGGCCTACTCCTACGGCTCCTGGGATGCATACACGCCTCGGTCGTGGGGTCTTCCGATGCCAATGCCAATGACGATGCCGCTGCCAGTGCCAATGCCAATGTCGCTGCAACCACTATCACTGCCGCTGCCGTCGCCGTCTCTGTCCATTTCCTGGCTACTGGCTTCCCCCACTACTCCTTTTGAGATGGCTTCGGCCGTGTCTCCTGCCTTTCTGGTCGATCTCAAGACGGCCCGGCAGCGCCAAGACGAGCACGACTACTTGTTCGACAAGCTGCACAGCCGTGACGAGACAATTCGCCGGCGGCTCGAGCGTCTCGCCCAGGTAGATGCTGAGCTGCAGCAGTACATCCAGCAGAGGGCGGAGAAGGAGAAAAGACAGCCGGCGACTACGTTGACAAACAAAGGAAAACAAAGACGGACAACAAGAACAAGCACAAGGACAAGATCAAGGACGCGGAGAAAAAGAAGACGTTCAAGGTCACCCGCGGCCAGGCACGCGAGCTTCGCCGGCAGCTGTGGTGGCTGCAGCATCAGATCCAACAGATCGAACAAGACGAGGAACACTTGCTGATGCGCCTCGGTGAGATCATGGCCGACCTACAGGCGCGCCAGTGGCTAGGCCAGATCCGCCAGCAGCGGTACCAGCAGTACGGGCAGCAAGCTGGCTGGCTGGCGCAGGCCGTGGACGATGATGGCTTCAACAGCAACAGCAACAGCCATAGTCACAGCGGCAGTAACAGCTTTGACTTTGGAGGCTACTTTGATGCCGTTTCCCCAGCCACACCTCCAGGCCATCCCAGAGACAGCCCATGAGGTCGCTTCAGAGGCCATGGCACAGGCCACCACGGGAGACCTCGTCGCCGCCTCCTCAGCTCACGGTGGACTCGTCGTTTGTGGTCAGCCCCGTCACGCCCGGCCTGCACGCCACCATGCCGGCCAGCCCTGTGTCCGAGGCGGCCGTGTCGGCAGCATCTCGGCGGGCCAGCATGACATCCCCAATGAGCCCGCTAGCGCCCGTCTTCAGACCGCTGTCGGCGTCGGCCATCACCCCAGCATCGACGCTGGCCTTTGCGGGCATGCACTATTCACGGGAGGAGGCCGGTGAGGTGTTTGATGACGATGACGATGGGGGCAGCGGTGATTCCGGTTCTAGCGTATCAGACACTTCGTTTCTGCCGCCCGATATCCGGACACGCCGTGTGTCGCACAGCAGTGCTGCCAGCCCGACCTCTCCTCGGCAGAAGCGGATGAGTCTGCGCTGGTTCGCTTTGCCTGGCCCGAGAATGAGGAAAAGTAGGGAGGACAACGCGCGAGGGGGGGGTGGGGGGTGGGAGGGGCAAGCCGGCCGCAATTTGACAGGGAAATGCGCATCATCTGTTCTTCTGCGATTCATATAAAGAGGACGGAAAAGGGATAAAACAGTCTTGCTCTTGCTGTTTAGCATTTTCTTTTTGTTTTTCAAAAAAGGCGTAAAACAATAAAATAGCAAAGTAATAAATAATAAAAAAACCATAGTCAAAAAAAGACAGAATTAAAGAACACTAGGTATCATAACGGGTCTATCTAGCCAGACAAATAAATAGGTTTCTTTTAAATCTCTCTCCCTCAAGCAAACTCGCCAACTGGCCGTCATCAAAGCCCAGTTCGGCCGCTGACTTGCCCTGCTTGGGCTTCTGCTCTTGCGGCTTGGCTGCCAGGCCAGCACGCTCGGGTCGCCGACGGAGCGCCGGTTGGCCGTCCGCCGGTTCGGTGGCGGCGGCGGCGGCAGCGAGAAACGGCGAAGACGCACCCCCTGATGGCGGCGGAGGCAGAGAAAAGCCAGACAGGCCGCCACCGCTGCCGCTGCCACTACTACTTGCTGTTGAAGCGGCCGGCTCGTTCCGCTTGAACTTGCTGCCGAGGTTGATGGTGATCGTCTCGCCCTCCTTGAGGCTGTAGTCCTTCTTGTCCGCCTCCTTTTGCGCTGCCGCCGGGGCTTTCTGGGACGACGAGCCCACCGCGCCTCCGGCCGACGCCTTGTCCGCGCCACTGCCGATGGATTTGCGCGCCTCCTGCAGTGCCACGCCAAAGTCAAAGGCGTCGGGCCGCTCCTCAAAGCCGATGCCCAGCACTGCCCGCCGGCCCTGCCGTCCTGCACACGCACGGCAAAGAACCGCGAGCTGTCCAGCGCCGGCTCAATGACACCCGGCTCTGTGTACGGCGCGGCCGCAAACAGCTGGCCGTTGGCCGGGTCCTCGAGGATGACGTCGACCTTGACGTTTTCCGTGGTGTCGTTGCCCTGCTCGTCCTCCTGCTCGGTGCCTGTCTCGAGCACGCGCAGCCGCGCCGTGAAGATGTGGCGCTTGGGGTCCTCGGTCCAGGTAGCGGCCGTGTAGCCCTTGGTCGACGTCAGGGGTGGGATCTGGTAGACGTGGACCTTGCTGCCGATGAAGAGGATGCGCTGGATGGCGTTGGCCGCAGCGGCTGGCCGGTGGTCGGGTCGATAGCAGACATGATGGGGGGAAAGAGGGGGGGGGGGTGTAGAATAAGAGACGAGACGAGGAGACGAAGAAAGGTGAGGTGAGACAGAAAAGCGGTGATGCCAAAAAAGTGGTGATAATGAGGCAATTGCTTCCAATAAGACTGCGCAAAAAAGAAAAGTCTCGCTAGCACAACCTTCCCTGACACAAAACAGCCCTTGAGAGAGATGTTTCAGAAACGCCGTGAGCTGGACCGCGGGTATCGAGTGTTTGTGTTTCTGCCAGGGTCCTGGGCGAGGAGGTGAACACAGCGTATCATCTCTCCTTATTATGCCGCTGCGCATCGAGTAAGCTGGAGCTTGCGGGAGCTGTGGCCTGGCCACGCCTAGCTGGCTTGTTACAGTGCGCAAGACGTAGCTGCACGTGATGCCCCGCAATTCGCCGTGCCTACTTACCTTCCGCCGCTAGGCACTGCGACTCTGGCGATTCTCCAGGCGAAACAAACCCCCTCTCTTTCCGTCCTCTCGCTGTTGTCCCCGACTTGTGATTTCGCCAGACCATCCGACGCGGAGCCAATCACCCTACATTCCCTTTCAGACGCATTCACACAGCCGTCTACAGCTTCACATTCGTTCCAGGGGCACTCAGCCCTTGACCGATCGCCACCATGCCGGCCGATCCGTTTGATTCCGCCCTGTAAAGCCTCTCTCCGTCTTCCGATCGAAGCATATCGAAGCAAGCTTCGCTTCGCCTCCCAGCGCATAGCTAACGGTTTTTGCAGTGACCTCCTCCGCCGCCTCAACCCCAAGCACACCACCGACCACCTCAACAACATTATCGTGCTCGCCCCCGACCTGACCGAGACCTGCTCTCGTCCGTTGACCAGCCCCTGACCGTCCGCCGCTGCAAGCAGACCGGCCGGGATTACCTGCTGTGCGACTACAACCGCGACGGCGACTCGTACCGCTCTCCATGGTCCAACCAGTTTGATCCCCCGCTGGAGGGCGCGTCGGCAAGTCCGGGTCCGACGCCGGCGGCAGCGGCGGTCTCGGTGGCATTGGTGCCGGCGGTGCCAGCGAGGCGCTGGTGAGGGTGCTGTGCCCGGCGAGCGTGTCCGCAAGATGGAGATCCAGGCCAACGAGGCCTTTGACGTCTACCGCGACTTGTACTACGAGGGCGGCGTGTCTAGTGTGTACTTTTTGGAACCTCGACGACGGCTTTGCCGGCGTGGTCCTTATGAAGAAGGCGTCGCCGCCCTCGTCCACGTCTGGCGTCTGGGACTCGATCCACGTCTTCGAGGCCATTGACCGCGGCCGCACGACAAACTACCGTCTGACGTCGACCGTGATCCTCAGCCTCGAGACCGGCGACGGCCACCTCGACCTCAGTGGCAACATGACCCGCCAGCTCGAGCAGGACCTGCCCGTGGTCAACGGCGACGCCAGCCATATTGCCAACATTGGCCGCCTGGTCGAGGACATGGAGAGCAAGATGCGCAACCAGCTGCAGGAGGTGTATTTCGGCAAGGCCAAGGACGTTGTGGGCGACCTGCGCAGCGTCGCAGCCTGTCCGAGGGCCAGAGCGCCCGCGAGACGCACCGGGAGATGATTAGTGGCGTGCGGGGCGGAGTTGAGCAGCAAGCGGCAGCGAGCCTTTTCTTTTTCTCCTTTTTCTCTCCTAAATCGTGTTTAGGTTATGTCGATGTTTTTTATGTTCTTTATTTACGCTTGACGCCTCCATTCTTGGGCATGGACATACAATTTTGAAAAAAAAGAAATGTTTTACGACCAAAAGACGAAGATGCAATTGTTTTCAGACGAGATAAGACAAGAAGAGAGAGAGAGACCATGGCGACTCGGTCGACTATCTTGCAGGCACAAAGTTAATTCTCTTTCTTTTTGGGGCGTCCACAGAACGGTGACCAATATTGCAGCCATGGCTGAGGTTGATGTCCAATGCGTGTCGTTTTTCCGTCGGCAATTTTATTTGGCCTTCTTTTATCTTGTTGATTGTGTCGTTAAGAGATGACGATACGACGTGACGGCCTGGACTGTGACCGTAGGTGGGCAGAGCAATACCGAGTATTGTACATGTATGTCTTGGGCAAGAGAGATAAAGTATCTGTATTTGATCCTTGCCATCCTGGTCCATGTTCCCTTCACACACGATATTCGTCCCTTGTCGTGCCTTGCCTTGCCCAACGACTACATGTGGCCTGTTCCCAAGCGCTGAACATCGCGTTTTCTGTTGGGTGGATATGACAAAGACCACAAAATCGTGCCATGAATCAACGAGCAATCATGTCTAATCGTCAAGAACTTGCTCGGCCAATTCCGAGACAGTACCGTGAAGGGATAGCAACGAACACGATCAAGAAACGAGAACTTTTCTTTTCGGCGAGACCCGGGCGACGCCATCTTGTGGAGGAACCGAAATGTGATAGCGAGGGTGACACAGCGTGGTGGAAGCAGATACTTCAGCCAGGAACGGAACGTTCACCACAAAGTACGGTCGCCTGCCGCTGGCACATTAATTAGCACGTTTAATTTATGCTGCTCTTGTCTCGCCTCGTTCTGGAGAGCATCGTTGCAGTGACATTGTGGGATTTGTGGCGTCGATGAGTTTACGAGATGTACTTGAAAGACAGCAAAAACTCCGCCGAGGCTGGAGGCGCCCAGCCAAGCGGCATCACTCTTTCATACTTTCGTTTGTGGTTCGTGTTTGTCGCAAAATCGGAACCACGATTCCTTACGTCGTACTGGATTCATTTGTCGTTGAGTCTCGGCGCGCCACGCTTTTTCTTCTTCGTTTTACGTTTCTTCCCCTTTATTCTTTCCTTTCATCTCTAGCCTCTTCCGCCGGAGTAGACGCCACCATCTTGCATCCCACACTTGCAGGACGCTTCTGCAGGATGCCTGTTTCACCAAGGCCGGCCTTGCTTGTAACGGACAAGGGACAAGCCGCTGCCCAAGATGGAGACAAGAAAAGAAAGAAAAGAAGAGCAATAGCTGCGTATGACAAAAAAAAAAAAAACGGAACACAAGATAGGAACGCTATAGCTTGGAGTTTGGCTGGCACGTGCGTTCAAACAGCCCAGAACTGCAGCATGCAGGCAATAGTGCCAATAACTGCATATGCACATGCACCCACACAGACTTTTTTTATTTGTCTTGCTGTTGTGCTGTTCGTGACTGTTTCGTTGCTGCTTTCCTTACCTCGTAGTGACTTGTTGTACTACTTTATTTCCCGTTGAGGTTTCTTTGCGTCCTTCTTACGCCAGTGGTAAAAGAGACCCCTTTCTTTCGCCGAAGTGCAAATCAAACGGGTGGCCAAAAAAAAAATGCAGAAAAAAGAGAAATCTCCGCCTGAGAAAGTGAACCGCGGAACTTTAAAAACGCAAAAAGACGAAGAAAAGCTAATAATAAGGGCAAAATATGATTTGTACGATACTTCGATAGTTGGCGAGAGTCAGAACGAAAGGAGCGTTTCTCGCCAAGGGCTTTGCGTGCACTGCGGAAAGGATAGTACATGTTATCTTTATATTACGTATTACGTGTATATGCCTAGTCAGCAGGCATGATGGACAAGACTTGGCCTTGTTTTGGTCCTATTACGTGTTCATAGCAACCCCTATGTCTGTTATTGTTTTAGGTGGGTCTGGGGATATGATTGTCGACTCGTGCAATACTTCTTTGCTTCCCTTTCCAGGGCAAAAGCCGTGTTGATCAATTACAGGTTTTTTGCCTTTACTGTCTGGCTGTCTTCATTTAATAACCGAGGCTGACCGGACATTTTAAACTGTCCTCACATCGTGGTACGCTTCACAAACGCCGTAATAAAATAAAAAAATAAAAAAGATAAAAGATGGTTAATGACGACGCCGTATATATGAGTATTACGAGTACAGAGTCGTGTATCACTCGGTAATGTATCTTACAGAGGACAAGAGAGTTGACGTGTGCAGCGGCATGCAGGAAACATTCTAGAAGACCCAGAGGCAATGTAAAGCAGGGGGAAATGGGTGGATGCTGGGGGCAGAAAAGCTCGAGTGCTGGGCGCTGAGAAAGGGCAGTCAGCAAAAGGCATCGATGGTAGGGCAGAGTTATCGCTACGGTCAGTAGCTCGGAATCAGCACGCATTTAGGATGAGGGGTGCATGTATCCTTGGCGGCATGGATTAGAAAATGTACAGATAATGAAAGCTATGGGGAGAAATAGAGAAAAAAAAGACCGGAGGAATACGATGCTTTGGCAAAAACGTACCGTAGTACCTATGTCTCAAGTTATGGTTGAGGATGTTGTATAAATTATTGTGGCCAATACCTCCGTACAGGATTAGACAAGACTATGAGGAGTTACTGCGGGGGTGTCAAAATATGCCTGACATTAAATTTGGGAGAGTAAATGATCATACGAGCAAAAGATAGGGTTAAAAAGATAAAATTTTGCTGTATATCATGAAGCGGTGTGTGGGCCTGCACAGAGTCTCACTGTGGGCTTCAGCATTTCGGGAAATATAGATGAGACAGTGAGACAGGAGAGTCGCACACATAATATTGATGGAAGTTAATAAGAATCAGAGCGAAACAAACAAAAAAGAACCGCCGATGCTACCGCCCACAGTCCAACCTGTTCATGTCGGCACCCGCAATAGACTGGCAGCTGGCCGTCATTGAACAGCGTGAAAGTACTTGCATGTATTACGGGAGTTAACATGATACGCAATTGCTGGCATGCGTCCCAAAACGGCAACGACGATGCAGAAATAAAGGCAAGTGAGACGGTACAGGTGTCTCAAAAGCGGCATCAGTTTTTATCACCAAGGGCGTGGCTTGTCTCCATCGGAAGCATGGCTGCCCACGACTTTCCCGTCGTTCCTATCCGTCTTTCAGGCATGTCGTGGCCTGCCTTAACCGCCGTTGAATACATGCACAGCATTTTTGTTTCTTATCGGAGTATCTTTTTTTTCTTTTTTTTCTTTTTTTTTCTTTTTTTTTCTTTTTTTTTTTTGTGAACCATTCTCGCTCTGGCGTTTCTATCGGCGGAGAACCCAGCAGCCTCTCCCCTGTCACCCCTGGCCACCCGCATTCTCAATCCAACCCGCCACCACGAGCGCGCTAACTCTTACACGATCACGCTAGAACCAGAGGAAGCTGATGCCTACGGAAGGGTTCCTACGTTCTCCCGTACTAGCCGCGGCAGAACGACCCTGAATAGAAAGAACGGCAGGCTAGAAATCTCCATCCTGAAGAGTTTGCTGCAGCAACGGAGGAGCGATTCGTCCCGACCAATCTCCATTGAAAAAAGAAAAACCACTGCTACCCATATGTCACCCCACGCACTGTTACTACAATCCTTGCTGCTGACCTACACAGCCGCTAAACCCATTCGGTCTTCGTCGCAACAAAATGATAATGATAAGTAAATTTGCTAAGAAAGGGCCCCCACCCAGCGAATAAAACAGACAGCCAAAATAGGGCCTGCTTTGAACTGGCCGGCGGTCCAGCCACCAGGCCATGACGCCTTCCCCCACCGTCCCCTTATTACAGAATAGTTCAGAGCAATTCGGAGAAAGAGGCTGATGAAAAGCACTCCACAAATGGACAGAGGAAAAGCTTACCTACTTGCGTCCTCTCCTCTCGTCTTCTTTCTTTTCCTCTTCCTTTCGCTCCTTCTTCTATTTGTTCTCTTGCTTGCTCACGTCAAATCTCTGCTCCACCTATTTGCTCTTTCTTCCCCAACCGCCCTCCCCCTGGTCCCTCACTCTCTGTTCCTTGACGTCATTCCTCCTCCCCTGTCTTCTCATTCTCCTTCTCACCTACGTGCCTCACAACACCCCCCTCTTCTCCCCTTCTTCTTCTCACCGCTAACGCGCACTCCCATAGCCCCAGCCGCCTCGAGCTTCTTCTAGTATTCCTCTCCTTTTACTCTCGTTGTAGGCCCTTCTCTTATCCCTGTCTCTCGCCCAAACCTATATCGCGCATCATCGCTGGATATTGTTCTTTCCCACTTACCAATGTGTGTTCTTCCTTCTCTATCTCTTCCCTTCTGTCCTTCCTTCCTCCGCTCCTACCATGGAATCTGCATTAAAGTTTCTATCAGGCTGCCCGTTCAGGTACGCCCGGTATATTTCCCTCTTCCCACTTCCCTCACCATTTCGCCTTCACCTCCTCGCCCAAAGACATCTTACCACTATCCTCCTTGCTCAAGCTTTCTTTTCGTCTTTATTCTGGCTCGCCAAGTCGAACAAACCAGCCTAAGCCTGCGGCTCCACCCCTCCAAATTAAACAAGCTAAACGCGTGCTCGCCCTAGCACTCTCGCCCTACAGACTTAGAGTAATATATAGCTCTCGCACCGGCCGGCCCCTGACCCTGTAATCCCCGGCAACCGAACCATAGATCAAGAAACCCAGACGTTCGTTCTTATGTCTTGGGCCTTTAAATCTTATTATTCTTAAATTTTCACACGCAGCAACCCACACACCTAACAAATGGGTTGCCTTCCCACTCAATCTTCTAGCACACGGATTCAGCAGGTATGATTAAGATCACCAACGTGCAACTTCGACCAACAACCTCATCCTTGCCCCTGGCGCTCGAACATTCGGACGTTATATTTTCATTATCCGATTTTGATCTACAAAACTACGAAAAAAAAAACACGACACGTTACCGTATTCGACAATCACAGCCTGGTCAACCTCGGTACAGGTGCTTGGAGGGAACGAAAGCCTGCTGCAAAAAATCCAGCAGAATTGGCGGATCCGGAGCCCTATCTCTGGAAGCCCTATCTTTGAAATTCAGCTAGAGAGAGAAAACAAACGCAGTCAACCTCTCCTCTCCTCCCCCCTTCAACCGACTTTGGATTACCGACGCGCAACACCGACTCCTACACGCCATCGCAATCATGACGGAGAAGCCCACCGTCCTCATCATCGGTGGCCCCTACATCGGCCGTTCCTCGCACGCTAACACGACAAACCCCTGGCATCGATATCGGATCGCGACAAATTCCTTTCCCGCCCGGCATGGCTGGCGCCCGAGTTTGAGGAGCGTGCTCCGGCAGCAACTTTGTGCAGGCAGACCCCAGCCGAGAAGCAGGCGCTGGCAGGACATTCGACCGGGCAGACGGCAAGGCGTGGGACTTACGTGTTTCAACTGTGGCGGCGAGACACGTCGTATCTCACAAGACGACGAGGTGTACCGGCTGCGGTCATTAGGCCTGTCGCTGGCACGTGATGCGCCGTCGAGGCGGCCAAGCGTGGCGTCAAGGCGTTGTCGAGCTCAGCACAGGCATGGTCTAACAAGCCGCGATACTCCAAGGCGAGCGAGGAGTCGGACAAGCTCAAGCCGTGGAGCCGGATTGCCGTTTTTCAAACTGCAGGCCGAGGAACAGCTTGGCCAAGATTGAGGGGTGAGTCCACCCTACGCCAACAATGAGGAAGCAGAAAAGAAGACAAAACGTACAAAGAAAACGCATACTAACATCACCCTCCTCCCTCCCCCTCCTTCTCTCCAGTCCTCAACCTAGTTATTGTCGCGCTGGCCCACGTGTACGGCCAGTACGCCTCGCAGTGGGTGGCCACCGCGCTCAGCATGGCGCGCGTTGTACAAGGATTCTGGACGAGAGATGAAGTGGCTGTGGACCAAGGACCTGCGGACCAACACGGTGCACATTGACGACGTGACGCGTGCGCTGTGGAGCATCACGCACTGTACGACAAGCGCCGGCGGCCGTGAGGATGGTGACGCCAAGGGCTCGATGGGCAATCTTCCGGTTCCGTACCTTTAACTTCGAGAAGGGCGCCACATACAGTCAGCAGCACCATGGCTGACATTATTGCGACGACGTTTGGCCATCAAGAACAGGCTTCCAGGGCCAGTACTGATCAAGCACGTTTTGCGCGGCCTTAGACAATGGACAGTGGTCGTTGAGGACGTCAACGACGAAGCTGCTGGGTCCCTGGGCCAACCTACTGCTCGCCAATGCTGGCAAATCACATAGACGCGCGCCCCTGACACCGTTCATGGTGAAAAGGAGTCTGCTCAAAAGACACATATCTGAGCATGGACCGGCAGCCGGGCTAGAGCGCGTGGTGGGGCCCCTTCAATGTATGAAAAGCCCGCAATCAAGCCGGAAGCTTGGTGGCCGAGGATTGACTGAGAGTCTACAAGTAAGATGAGACTTGGTGGCCATTAGCAAGGCCAACGAGCTGTTTCTCATTCTTTTGCGTATTTCTACCATTCTCGGTTACCCATTGACCATTTGCTCTATTTGCTAGTTCTTTGCCTTTACACTCTTGCAAAATTATCCATCAGTCTGGGTTTGGAATTTTGTGAACCTTTTGGAATTTTAACGAAGCTTATGGACTTGCGGCTGCAAACTGCCGGGCAGCGGTGTACCATCAGGATATTCCCGGCGCAATTTCTCTTCGTTTTCCCTGTTCTTTTTGGCTTAATTTCAATAACGATTTTAACTTTTTGTCTTCTTCTCGCCCTTTCCCAATTTCTCTTCGTTTTCAACGCATTTGTTTGCATCTTGTTGGAATAAAATCTATAATAGTACTTGTTGATATCCCCATGCAAATCGGGCCTGCTAATATTCATCACCACGCAAAACTCGCCACTTGCACTTACGAACTTGCACCAACCATATCAAAACAAATATATACCGCCCTGTCCCTCCCCCGCGACCATGCTGAACTTGATTCGCAGCATCTTACCTGAAGGCATTTAGTTTTCGATGAAGCGTATGGCAGCCGCAGCAGTCCCGTCCAGCTCCAACTAGGTCATTTAATCCGGCTCGCATGTCTCTATCTTAACAAGAAAACGTCGTTCTGTCTGCCCAATCACAGTACACAGACTTTTGCCCTGGCCCTCTGAGCTCCGATACGCGCTTGGCGCAGCAGTGACAGAGCATCTGGGTTCGCCCGCCGACGGAGCATGCCCTGGGGGACCGGTTTCACAAAAGGGGGAATGCCCCAAAATGAGGGTAGCTGCGGGTGCAAGAAGCTTGTGACCGTAGAAAACTCTGGCGGTAAGAAGGGGAAAAGAGAACATATACAGCTTGGCCCAAGATAACAAAGATATAGAAGTATTGTGGCACAGAGAGGCGTGCGGGCCCCTGTGGTACCCTCTTGTCTAACTCTATTGCGTACTCCAACAACTGCGCAGACAACCAAAGCAGAAAATGCCAGAAATAAAAGACCAAGCACAGGGTCTTTCTCTCATATCGCTCTCGGCGGTCGGTGGTTGTGGAGAGACCGCCCCGTTGCAGAGGGAATCGCGTAACTACGGGGGGAAAGCAAGTGAACGAAAAAGAGCATGGTGAAAGTGCCATGCTGTGTCGTCAGCGTGCGCAAGGCCACGTGTAGTCCGCTGTAAAGCGCATGTGGGACGCCTGCTTCAAGCCCCCTTAGGTAATCGCCAAGCAAAGGCGCTCCAGATTAAAGTGGGCCTCGACCACAGCGAGAAACAGCGCAAAAGAAACCCACCGGCAAAAACTGATCGAGAGAAAGTGTTCGCATGCGACCCAGGTAGACTTGAGCCTCCCTCGGCTTCCTATTCTATCTTCTGAAAGCACCGTCTCCATCTGCGCTATCGCTTCATTCTCCGTGTTGTTTCCTCTCGCTCGTTGGCTGCAACTTGTTTTTCTGTTGGGGCGATGGAGCCGGTCCCGTTGTCCACTTTTTCTCCTTTTTTGCTGTATTTTTCTCTTAGCTCCCTGCCCGCACCTGCCTTTGCTGTTGCCTCTTTTGTCCTTCGTCCGTTGCCCAGTTTCCTGACTATTCTTTCCCAGAATCCCCGAAATCTGTATTTAATATTGGGACAACCGCTCAATCGGACAACCACTTCCCCTCTCTCCTTCCTCTTCTCTCTCTTCCCTCTCCTCTCTTGTTCCTCTTCCTCTGATGCCTTCCTTCTGCGTTGGGCATCTAGCACACCATCACAACTCTGGAGATATCCTTTCTTCCCCACATTAGTTTGTGCCCCAGCTCAAACCTCACCTAATCTTTTGTCTCCCAACATCATCCTCACCCCAATCAGCCAACCAACCTACCACACACTGCATCTCACCTCCCCAAGACCATCCGCATCATGGGCCGCCCCTGAGAGCAAAACATTCACAAACCTGAACGGAAAATGGCAGATGGTAGTATCACGCCAAGTTGCTTACTGTGGCTCTCTTGCTGAGCAAAACGCTAATAGCTTCCCTCCAGAACAAGTCGCTGTCCGGCAACTTTTGAGGCTGTCTCAGCCTGCAGAGGCATCGGCTCCTTACGTAAGACCTTAGCACCGCCACCATCACCCTGAACCGCAGTTCGGCGCCCGCCGGCTGGCCGTCCCAGGACCCCATTGCGAGGCCGGCAAGGCCGAGAAGGTCTCGCACATTGTCATTGACCAGACCATGACCGGCGGCATCAAGGGCACTACCGGGCAGCCGCGCGCCTGCTGGCGGGACAACCGCAGGCGCGAGCACTCGGACTGTGCTGTTTGGCCACGTCTGCGGAGGCCGCACCCTCTTCTACAAGGGCCCGGCGCTTGCTGCCGCCCTGGCCAGGACTTCCGGATCCTTTCCTCGTGGAGGTGAGTCTTCTTTTTCTGCTTTTTCTGCTTTTCTGCTTATCTCTTTCCTCTTTCCTCTTTCCCCTGCTTTGTTTTCTTTGCTCAAGCGCTAACGGTATACGGGGCCCCTTGGGGGGTCCCCCCCCCCCCCCCCCCCCCCCGGAAGGGCGAAGGACCTGCCTTGTGAGCTATGTTGCTGAACCTCGACAAGACCGCGGACTAGGGAGGCGAGCAGCCGGTGTGAGGTGTTTCCAGACGGCCATAGGACTGGCACACCGCCCGTGGAGTATGTGCGCAACGTGGTGGTGACCAAGGGTGAGGGCAGCAAGCAGCAGCGTGTCAGCTTGCAGCTGATCTACGACTTTGTCGGCGAGCGGACGATGCCGCCAGGACGAGGACGCCGGCCTGACCTACTAAGAGGAGGGCTTTTTGACGGGAATTGTGTACGAGTCTTAAGAGAGTACTCTGTAGTTACGAAAGATAGTTACGAAACGGTATCATTGTTTTGTTTATTTCACACCCATGAATGTGGTCATCTTTCTCCGCACAGCCTTGCCACCAACTCTTTTATTGTGGACGCAATAAGATGGTATTTAATAAAAATAAAAGGCCACCGCGGCCCTCCTTGTCCCAGTGTGTTGAAGCTTGTAGGCCACCGTATCCTGCAGGGTCCCGTCCATCTCATTTTAATGCATGCAATGATGCAACCAAACGCCGTATGCTGTTGAGAGTTCTCT
>JADMNF010000209.1:0-55976 GCA_016097085.2 Sporothrix curviconia
AAGCCCCCTCCTTTGGAGCGTGTTCTCGTTTGGGTTGCTTCTGCGAACAAGCTGCATACAATGGTAGGATATTGTAGGATGGGATTTTACATGCACCAAACGGGCTGTTGATGTGTGTGCTGCAGCTTTGGAGGAGAACAAACAAACGCGGTTTTTTGTCGACGGGTGGCGGATCCAGAACGGCGAGGCTGTGATTCCACCCCCAAGCACTTTAAAGAAACACGGAAACTCACAAGAAAAGGGCCAACAGAATAGCCCTTATAACGGCAGGTAGATTTGGAAAAAGAACATATGGGGCCAAGAGGCCGGCGCCCCTCGCACCCCTGTTGTGGTCGTGATGGTGGGCACGCCTCTTTTGTTGAAAAATCGGGGATGGGGGATTTTTTTTGGGGAAAAGCCCCCCCGGCCCCCCCCCCCCCGGGGGGGAATTTTTTTTTACCCCAAATGTAACAAAGGGGCGATACAACGAAGTGAAACGCAGAGCTGTAAGAATAAAGTGAGCTCGGGAACTAAAACTGATGGATAGAGGTTTAGTCCGATGAGATCACACTTTTTTGAGTATTGAGAGCAAATCTGGTGGGCGTAGGAGGGTGTAGAACAGGGACTGGGTGAAGGGGGGCAATGTAGGAGGCAAGTAGACAAACAGTGTCTTTTGGCGATGTTGAGCAACCCCCGATCCGTGATGACGAGGAGAGGGCTGACCGTGCGACAGATTGCTGTGTGAGGAGTGGGAGGGAAGTGTGCAGCAGAAGTGGTTATGTGTTTGCAGTATATGGGCTACGTTGGACCAAAAGGACTGGGAGCCATATCAATGCAGCAAAAAAAGTTGTCGTGGCTCGAATCCCGGGGCCTTCTCTCCCCTCAAAAACAAAACTGCAATGTAGATATGCATAGTTTAGAAGAAGCCTGAGCCAACACCGAGGCGACCAACAACAGGGTAGAGACAAAAAACAAGCGGCAAGGACAGCAGACAAATAACGAAAGTACAAGTAAAACATCGCAGACGTATGGACGCCCCAATGGGCCTACCGGACAAGAGCGGAGGCGTGCGCCTGCTGGCACCCCAATGACAGTACATGGTAGAGTGCCCGGCCCGAGCAGACCAATGAATCAATGAACTGTTGTGTTTCCCGTCGAGGTTGTCGGCATGGGAGGAGGCGGGAGAGGGTAGCGATCTTTGGCAGGGAGCTGCTTTGAAGGAAGCTTGTTTGGTGGTGAAATTGGAGAAGGCGAGAAAGGACTAGAATCGTTTTCTCGAGCTGCTCGCGCAGGGATGACCCGAAGACGACAGTGCTGGAGAGAGGCTGTGCAGGACAACAGTTGCAAAGGGGCGGCACGGCGGCGCTGGCAGGCCAAAGCGAGGGAGACACAATGTCATCAGGGAGCAATACACACTTCATGCACGAGGACACACACATACGAACGTACGGGAGTACACAGCAACAAAATCGTTCTCTGTCCATCTGGCCGGCCGTCGTGGAGAGTGTGACGCATGTGGCAAAGCAGCTGCACGTTCCACGGCCAGTCGTTTGGATTTGGCAACAAAGACACAGCGGACGATGGCGATAGGTTTTTGTGTGGAGACCGGAGGGAATCGGGTTGGGGGCGGTGGGGGTTGCAGCTGCTGCCGGGGGCTGGGAGACCAGCTATCGCAGATACGGGAAGACACGGGGTGTGGGTACGAGAGAGGGACGCCAAAAGGGAGGACCAGGAAAAGGAGGTGAGCGTTGTGGACAAGAGGTAGGGAGATTGGGGGGGGGGGAAGGGGGCGGGCAGAGTGATATCAAGGACTCTTTTGTTACGGAGCTTTTTAGCCGTTGTGGCTTCTTGCTGGCAGTTTCTGCACATGGAAGGCGGTGGAAGCGCCGGCCGGCAACATAAAGACTCTCGGGACGAGCAGGGCGCAGCGGGCAGGGGAGAGGGAAGAGAGAGAGAGCCGGGATGACAAAGACGAGGAAACGCCAATGAGACGGTCGGAAAGCGGAGAGAAACTCACCAAGGCAAAAAAGAGAAAAAGACCAAAAGACCAAAAATGAGTGACCGATGACGTCTCAACTGGGATGGGCCACGGGGGATGCTGCAGCTGTCTGGCGAGATAGAGGGCCGCGGCTGGGATGTCAAGCTGGCCACAAAGCAGATCGGCAGGTACTGAAGGACTGGAGAGAGAGCAAAGTCAACGGCAGAGGACGAGAGGACAAGGAGACGGCGAGCGACCAGAAACGACACCGAGGGCAGAGGTGGAATTAGGGCCAGACCAGAGCCGCAGGTGATTCGCTGCAGCCGTTTTCGAAGGGGGAGGGGGATCTGCTGCATGCACGTGCGAGTGCGTTTTTTGGCTCTTTTTAGGGCGTCGGGGGTTGGCACGGAGCGGATCGTGTCCGGGTTGGTTGTCGTTTGCAAAGGAGAAAGTGCTATGTAGCTCCTGCCTCGTGGACAGAATAGCCAGAACAGACGGCGAAGGCAGGCACGACCCGAGCTGCTTCACCATCCTCATACAGGACTGAAGGCGCGACCGGGGACAACAGTAGCGGCTTTCCCCAGTTCCCAACGGCAAACATCGACCCGCTGTATTTCTTTGCGCCAAAAAGCGACTACAAGCCTCAATCTCAACAATGCCATGCAAGACCAGCACAGCAGACAAACAGCAGACACACTCTCTGTACTGGCACGTGCCTGGCCGCACCGCACTGCACTGCACTGACGCCCGGCTTCCCCTTTGGCTCTGGCTCGCCTGCAGGCCGCTCGCTGGCCGCTCGACCTGCCTGCCCATGCAACCCTCCCACACGCAATGTTCAGGCCGCGCAGCACGAAACTGCGACTGACACGCCAGACAAACGGGCAGACAATGGGCAGGAACCGGCGCACAGACAAGACATGTCACTGGCGAGCAAGGCCTGGCTTCCAAAAGGAGGCTGTCTTCTGTTCCTGCATCTGCATGCTTGCCCAACGCTGACAGAACGGACAATAAGGGGACGAAAAGACAAATCAGAAAGACCCCAAGAGAGCCGGCCATATCAGCCGCATTGATTCAGTAAGATACCCAATGCCGGGGACCTTTTCCCAACACCCTTAGAGCCGGGGCCGGTGCTCGCGTGCCCTGGCGTTGGTTCTGGCGTGGCAGGAAACCCCAATGCACTGCTAACTTCATAACTGCCAGCCACACCCCGCTAACGGCATGAAAATTGCCTATTTCGTCCGCCTCTGAAAAAAACTGGCAGTACTGTATGAGGGAGGGACCACTAACCGGCGACAAGACGGCCAAAAACTCAAGATACATGCGTCACGGTGCTCAGGCGGCGCGCCGGATATTGCCTGTACAGTTTCTCTACCCAGCGCTGCACGCTGCCCGCCACGCCGGCCATGGCGGGCGGCGTGCCGTCGCAGCCGCAGCCGCAGCCTTTCCTGCAGCAAAAACCGGCCTTCCACCTCGATTTACATTACCGCCGGTTCACGCCGCGGCGACACTACTTCCTCTGCGCGCCCAGGTGCCCCCAGGGGTTCCAGAGGAGGGCCTGGAAGAGCCAGAGGCTTCCGCAGCCAAGTACCCGGTGTCGCACCTCAACCCGACGCCGATCGACTATGCCGCGACGTGACGGTTTGCCGACAAGGCCACGCTGACGGTCCAGTGCGGGCTCGTCGGCGGCGCTGGCTGCGTCTCGTTCCTGCGCGACTTGTTCATCCAGATGGCCGCCCAACGGCCGAGGCGGCTACGGCGGGCAACGAGCGGCAATACGTTCATACATCCAGGCCGTCCCGGGCGAGACGTCGCTGCACACAGATTGCCCGGCGCCGCGTCATGCGGCGGCCGCGGCAAGCACCCGGCTATGAGGCAGTGCCCGCAATGGCACGCGCGGCGACGACCTGATTGTGACGGTCCCGTCGGCACAGTCATTACCGAGGTCGAGCCGTATCGACCAGTGGCCGAGGACACCATCATCGCCCGCGAGCGGTACTATGCGCGAAAGCGCAAGCGCCAGCTCGCCCGGGCCGCTGAAGAGAAGCAGCGCGGGCTGGCAGCCGCCCGCCTCAGAATGACGAACGACGGGTTTGTTTTTTACGGAAGACGACCTCGCAGCGAGCAAGCCACAAGTCCAGAGAGCAGCTGCAGCGCGAGCAGCAGCAGCAACTGGCGGCTGAGGAGGACGACGCCGCCGAGACGGAGTGGCTGCGCCGGAAGTGGGTAGTCTACCCCGGCCCCTGTCTTGCCACCGAAGTCAAGAAACATGGATGTTCCTCGCCTGCCGCGCGCGACCGGTTCTTTGTGCAGCCCGCCGCGCCCATCTACCTCGATTCTCTCGCGGCCCACGCCGCAGCCGATCCTGCTGGCCGCCGGCGGCATTGGCGGCCCTCGGCAACCCGCACTTTGTGTCGCGCCGCCTGCCGCGGCCCTACGTGGCCACCCGCGGCGAGAATGCCGTGTCGCTGACGGTCAGCATGGAGCTCAAGCTGCTGGCCGACGTGGGCCTCGTGGGGCTGCCCAATGCTGGCAAGAGCACGCTGCTGCGCGCCGTCAGCAACAGCCGCGCGCGCGTCGGCTCGTGGGCTTTTACCACGCTGCAGCCCAACATTGGCACCTGTTTGTGCTCGATAACAACAAGGGCCGTCCGGCTGTTGCGATGCGGCCCCAGAAGCAAACAAAAAAGATCAAGCCAGCAACGAGTTCAACCTGTCCCAAGAAGAAGCAGAAGAGGACGAGGGGACGACGACACGATTCCTGTGCCGCCACGAACGCGGTTTACCATTGGGACATCCCCGGTCTGATCGAGGGCGCTCATCTGGACAAGGCCTGGGCATTGAGTTCTTGCGCCACGTCGAGCGTGCCGGTGTGCTGGCCTTTGTGGTGGACCTCGGCGCCGGCGACCCGTGGCCGCCCTCAAGGCGCTCTGGAAGGAGGTCGGACTGTATGCGCGTCTGCGCGCCGACGAGGAGGAGCAGCGCGAACGCGAGGCCCGCATCGAGTGGCAGTCCGACGAGAGTTCCATGGAGCAGCAGCAGCCCAGCACGTCGTCCTACATCGGCGGTCGATGCGCATGGCAATGAACGCGGCTGCCGACGATGCGGCCGCCATGTCTCCAGAGCTCGCCATTGCCGGCAAGCCGTGGGTTTCGTCGTCGCCACCAAGGGCGATCTGCCCGGTGCTGAGGCAACTTCCAGAAACTCAACGAGTACATTGAGCGCATTGGACGGGGTGAGGAGGCGCACCCCAGCGGGCGTCCGAGGGTGGGCTGGACGCAAACCTGGCTGCCGTCCCATCAGTGCCATCAACGGCCACGGTTGTCGACCATGTCGTCCACTGGACGGTCGGCCTGCTGGACCTGTAGCTGCCTGTCTGTAACAACAATCGTGTAAAGCATGTACAACATCATCTGTATGAAATGTCGAGGGTGAGAAGAGTATGTAATAATATACATTATAACAAGTGTACACTGTGTTTGATCATATGTACCAGTACATGCACATCTGATATGCGATAACTTATCGATAAGCGGAAAGTGGGGCGTTGCCTCGATTGCCAGTAAAATTTCCCCGTTCGCCGCCAAAACGGGCTTCTGCGCATCGCCGTGCAAACACACAGCGTCCCTCACCTCCCTACGCACCAATTACGGCGACAACACGCGACAACGACGCTGCACCCTGTTGCATGATCTCGCATACCCGGGCCCTTGCTTTGTTTCTAACCCGACGCCCCACCCTCTCGATACAGGGACTCAACAGCACAATGGGTCGTGGCGGTTTCAAGGTGAGTTTGTTGACTTGGGAGGGGGGGTTAAAAGATAAAAAGATAAAAAGAGGGGACCATCGAATGCTGACGGCTGTGTCTTTCCTAACGTGCAGAGGAACCGTGGCGGCAGCCGCAACGGCGGCGGCCGGAACAAGGAGCGCCAGGACCGGGCGTACCCCGAGCTGTCAAGGAAGAACCAGAAGCTGCAGGCGTACTACAACCACCTGCTGCAGCTCGAGGACGACGAGGCGGAGCGCGAGGCGTTCTGGGCAGCGTTCAAGCGCGAGCTGCCGCACAGCTTCCGCTTCTGCGGGTCCAAGGGCCACGCGCAGTCGGTGCAGAAGCTGCTGCAGACGCGCTACATCCCTGAGATTGCGCAGATTGGCGAGTACGATGGCCACCCGGTGAGCCCGCCGCAGGCCGTGCCCTGGTACCCGGACAGCCTGGCGTGGTGGATGACGACGTCCAAGACGGTGATCCGCAAGTTCCCGCCGTTTGCGGCGTTCCAAAAGTTCCTCGTGTCGGAGACGACCGTGGGCAACATCAGCCGCCAGGAGGTCGTCAGCATGATCCCGCCGCTGCTGATGGACGTGAAGCCGGGCATGGCCGTGCTGGACCTGTGCGCCGCGCCCGGCAGCAAGGCCGCGCAGCTGCTCGAGATGGTGCACCAGGGCGGAGGAGGCGCGCGTGCGCAAGGTCATGCGGTCGATTGAGAAGAGCCTGGCGAGTGCGGTGGTGGAGGAGAACGACGACGCCAACGACGACGAGGAACCCGGCAAACAAGCTGGCCGCCGACCCGAGCGACGACGCCGCGCGACGGGCGTACTCGTGGCCAACGACGCCGACTATAAGCGCAGCCACCTGCTGATCCACCAGCTCAAGCGCCTGTCGTCGCCCAACATCATTGTCACCAACCACGATGCCACCATCTACCCGTCGCTGCGTCTGCCGCCGCTGCCCGTCGACCCCGACGCCAAGCAGCAGCAGCAGCAGCAGCAGCAGCAGCGCTACCTCAAATTCGACCGCATCCTGGCGACGTGCCCTGCTCCGGCGACGGCACGCTGCGCAAGAACGTCAACATGTGGAAGGAGTGGAACCCGGGCAACGCGCTCGGCCTGCACCTCGTGCAGGTGCGCATCCTCGTGCGCGCGCTGCAGATGCTCAAGACGGGCGGCCGCGTCGTCTACTCGACGTGCAGCCTGAACCCCGTCGAGAACGAGTCCGTCGTGGCATCCGCCATTGCGCTGTGCGGCGGCCCGACAAGGTCGAGATCCTCGAGAGTAGCGCGATGCTGCCGCAGCTGAAGCGTAAGCCGGCCTGAAGGCGTGGAAGATTATGGACAAGAGCGCCGCATGTGGAGCAGCTGGGCCGAGTCGAGGCGTACACGGCGTCCGAGGAGAGCAGCGGCGGCGTTGCGCCCAGCCGCATCGTGCCCACCATGTTCGCCAACGAGGCGTCCGGCCAGCTGCCGCTCGAGCGCTGTCTGCGCGTGTACCCGCACCTGCAGGACACGGCGGCTTTCTTTATTGTGGTGCTGCAGAAGAAGGGCGAGTTCAAGGCCAAGACCGTCCCGACGGGGCCCGTGCGCCCAAGAAGCCGCAGCACAGCAACGGCAACGGCAAGCAGACATCTGCCGCTACCGGGACGCAACAGCAGCGCCGGTGCGGGTGTCAAGCGGCCGGCCGAGGACGACGAGGCGAGCGTCGACAGCCAGGCGACGAAGAAGCTGAAGCCCGAGAGCGGCGACACGGAGGTCAACGTTGGCGAGGAACCGGCTGTCGCCGAGGCAGAGCAGGCCGAGGACGTCAAGGCAGAGACTACGGAAGAGACGCCTGCTGCTGCTGCTGCTGCCCCGGCGGCGAGCAACGGAAATGCCGAGGGCCCCCGGCCCAAGAACGGCGGCGGCCACTACGAGGAGCCGTTCAAGTACCTGGCGGCCGACCACCAGGTCGTCAAGGACATCCAGGCGTTCTACCACCTGTCGCCGCGCTTCCCGACAGACCGCTTCATGGTGCGCAACGCCCTGGGCGAGCCGGCCAAGGCCATCTACTACACGAGCGGCCTCGTGCGCGACATTCTCGTGAGCAACTCGTCCGACAACAGCAGCGGCAGTGGCGGCCGCAGCAACGGCCCCAACGTCAAGTTTGTGCACGGCGGCGTGCGCATGTTTGTCAAGCAGGAGTCGCCGTCGGCCGAGGTGTGCCGCTGGCGCATCCAGGCCGAGGGCCTGCCGCTGCTGTCGGGCTACGTGGGCGAGGAGCGCGTCGTGCACCTGCACAAGAAGGCCACGCTCAAGGCGCTGCTTCGTCGAGATGTTCCCCAAGTTTGTCGACGGCGAGGGCGCGCAGCTCGGCGAGGTGGGCGCGCGGCTGCCGGACATGGGCATGGGCTGCTTCGTCGTCAAGGTGGCGCCGCGCCAGGAGGACGCGGCCGCGGAGGCGCTCGTGGGCGACGTGCCGCTGGAGCCCATGGCGCTGCCGCTGTGGAAGAGCTTCCACTCGCTGAACCTGATGCTGCCCAAGGAGGACCGCGCGGCCATGCTGCTGCGCATCTTCAACGACACGACGCCGCTGGTCAACAACTCGCTCAAGGACAAGAGCAAGAAGGCGGCGGACGAGGCTGCCGCTGTGGCTGCCACTGCAACTGCAGAGGCAGTGCCGGCCACCATCCAGAGCGGCGAGGATGCCGCCATGACCGACGCAGCCCCTGCAGCGGCTGCTGCTCCTGCGCCGGCGGCCAACGGCGAGGACGCCGAGATCAACGACTACGACGCCGAAGACGCGCCTTCTTCGTAGCGGGGGTCGTGGTTTTCTCGCATGTATTTGTATGTAGTGCCTGGACAGGGACGGTTTTGATACTTTGGTAACTTGAAATGGGTTTCGTTCTTTGCTTGTTCATCTACGCCAGGTGCCATCTTCCCTGCTGAGGAAGCGGACGTTGTTTTTTGCATCTCCATTGAAGAACGACGTGAATTTTAACTGGATCAAAAGGAGTGAATTGAAAAGAGTGACTTTTTTAATTACAAAAAGAGGTTTGGTAAAAGTGAGTCTATCATGCCGTGTTTCCAGACCGGTAAGATAAGATATAAAAGTGCAGTTCTATGTTCGTAGGGAAACAACAACGAAGCCTCCAACCGGGTCTCCCATGTTATTGTGGCGCCCGTGTGTATATAATGAGTGTAAAGAATCAAAAAAGGTCCAAAAAGTCAAGATCCCAAGTGTTGTCATGGTATCCGTTAAACGCCCGAGCACCGTAGACCGAGCCCATATTTATCAGTGTGAGAGAAAAAAAAAACAAGGAAACGAAAGAGACCGTTTACAGGGCCAGGATGGCGGCCATGACGGCAGCAAAACCAGCACCGATGGAGCCCTTGACGACAGCACCGCCGTTGGTCACAACGACAGTGCTGCTGCTGGTGGTCGCGCCGCCCGAGCCGGTCGTCGAGGAACCGCCACGGGTGGGTGGCGGTGGTGGTGCCGTTGTAGCCAGCGCCGCCGGAGCCAGAGCGGCAGTGGTGGTGGGAGCAACGTAGGTCGACGTCGCGACGGTGTTGGCCGGAGCGGAGGTGGAGGTGGTCAGGGTGGTATGGGCACCACCGGCGCCACCGGCACCGCGCGCAGCCGAGGACGAGGCAGCAGAGACAGCCGCCGAGGTGGTGGCAGCCTTGGTGGACGAGGTCTGCTGCTTGGCAGTGCTCGACGACGAGGTGGCGGTGGTGGCGGCGGTCGAAGAGCTGCTGCTGGTGGTGTTGGACGAGGTGTCGTCACAGGACAGGTCGTAGAGGGGCGTGGTGGTCAGGGTCGAGCCGATGACGCCGAAGCTGGGGTTGGGCGTGGTCGGGGCCGAGTCCTGCAGCGTGTACCACCAGACGTTGGTGCTGCCGAACAGCGGGCAGCCGGCCTCGTCCCAGTAGGTCTTGGCGTTGGCGGTCGAGGCGACGGCCAGGTTCTCGGTGGTCGCCGCTGACGGGCCAACCGGTCTCCGTGACCCAGACGGGCTTGCCCTGGGCCGCGCTGGTGGTCTCGCTGATGGCCGAGTTGAGCAGAGCCGCGCCCTGGTCGATGCCGTTGTTCTCCGTGTTCTGGAAGTACGGGTAGGCATCGACGCCGAGCCAGTCAATGGCCTCGATGACGGCCGCGTTGGAGCCGTTGACCCAGGCCGTCCAGGTTGTCGACGTGGCCGACCGGACGCGCCGGACAGGGCCGTACCGGAAAATGGCGGCGCGGACCTGCGAAATGTAGTTGGTCAGCGTGGTCGGGGCTGGTGCCAACGCCGGCATCATTCTCGATGCCCGTGGGCGTCTCGCGATAGAGATCCTCGCTGCCGACCGAGATGCCGGCCACCAGGGGACCCAGCGAGTCGCCGTAGGTGCTGATGGCGGCCTTGAGCGCAGTAAGCTCGTTGGCGAAGCTGGCGTCGCCGCCCGAGGCCCACAGACCGAGCAACAGGCTCGTCTTGGTGCTGATGGCAGCCGGGATGGCAGAAATGACATCGCTGGTGGTGCCTCCTTGCTGTAGATGTGTTAGAGCGGGGCTTTCTTTTAGGGCAAGTGTGCTGATCCTTGCTTGTGGCATTGTGGGAGCATCTGCCACTGTGACACGGGAACAGCGTGACGTACAATCATTGGTGTAGAGACGGGCGCTGGTGAAAGCACCGTTGGTGCCGGCCAGGCTGGCAGCGGTCTTGAAGTCGTTCTCAAAGTCCGTCTGGGCCTTGGCCGAGCCATCCGTAAAGGTCGAGCCGTAGTTGAAGCCCTGGTAGGCCGCGAGGGCCGAGGGCAGGGCGGCGACGAGGGCCGCGAGGGAGGCAACAGAGTGCATGTCGACGGTTGTGAAGCAAGTGGAAGCGAATGTGTTGGCAAAGCCGTTTGAAAAGTAACTTCCGAGCGATGTGAGTGGAAGGTGAAGAAAAGGATGGGGAGAAGAGAAAAAGGAAGGAAAAGAGAAAGAAAGAGAAGAAGGAAAGATGAAGATGAAATAAAAAGAAGAAAAGAGGGTTATGAGGAAAAATGATGTAAAGAGATGGAAACTGGGAAACAGGAGACCAAGAGAGAAAATAGCAACAACCAAGCCAGAACACGAAAGAACCGCAGGTCAGGAGGGAGGCGGATACGAGGTGTTCTCCGCCAAGAGGTTACGTAAGTGGCCAAAGAGCTAACAAGATGCATCCGCCGCCGTTTGCGCCGTCCTCGTGTGGTGTTCTCCGTATATACTGTGCAGCAATACGACGCAGTGCCAGGCTAAACAGTGCCGGCCACCATGGGCGATTTTCCCTTCTCTTCCTTTTGCCCTCACTCTTTCTGCACTCCCCTTTTCCTTTTGTTCTTTTTGTCCGTTTCTTCTGGTCCGTCTTGTCCGTCACGCCGTTGCGCGTCAGAGTTTTGCAGGACTCTAGCTGCTGCCTCACTAATGCAAGGTACGCCAGCCAGCAACGCCTTTTTCGCTTTTCGCTTTTCGCCGTCCGTCTTCTGTCCGTTTCCAGCAGCGTCTTGGGCCCGCCTGGGCGTCGTCATGATCTTTGGGCCAGGCCCAGTCCCCCGAGGTGTGTTCCCCGTTTCCAGCGATTGCTTGCGATCTCGTATCCTGGAGGTGAACCGGGGGTAGCTTCTGGGTAGCTTCTGGGTAGCCCGGGTAGCATGGCCCTGCGATCCACAGCCGGGTCGACACGGAAAGAACCTGGTAGGAACACGAGAAAACAGGGAGCTGGTTTTGCCTGTCCAGCAGGGAAAACAAGTGCAGTGGGAGTGGACCGGCGTGCATCCCGCTCCAGGCCCCGTACCTTGCGCTAGTGGCGATGGACGATGACAAAAGGACGCGCACAGGGGAAAGGGGTGTTCTTCCCTCGTCGGGTGGCCGAGAAGAGAAAAAAAAAGTGCTCGTAAGATACTTTGCAAAAGTACTCGTATGCCGTAGAACCACCAAGCGCCCGACTACCTCGTCTTTTCCCTTCCCTGGCGGCCGCACGACTGCTGCCACGATCGCCCGCTGTTGGGAATCATTCGTCTGAATTTCTTTGTCGAGGCCAGGCCCCATTGTTCCACACCTCCCTTCTGTCTCCCCCCTTTTGAGCCCTTTGTTGATATGTTGACGGTCTGTTTCTGTTTCCTCCCTGGCGCTTCAGGGGAGCGGCCGCTATTTGGCAAGGGTGGTACGTATGCTTGGGGTAGGGGGGGGGGCTGCTCGACAACTGCTCGCGTCTGGCCCAGTCGAGCGGTCCACTTTCCTCTTAATCATGGATCCCCCGTCCATCACTTCTAACCACACAGACGCCGCGAAAAGTTCGTTAACTGTCAAGTGAGTTGGCGGCAAACTGGCAGTGCTGGGCTGCTGGACAGAAGCGAGCGCACAGTGCCAATAAAGCGTGCGTCGACGGGCGCCACAGGCAGCTGTGCACTGTACGGAGAAAAACGCAACGACGGCGCCGGGCCACTGAGCAGAAACTGTTGTGCAGAGTTTTCCTAGGCCAGGAGGCGGGAGGGCTTGGCGGGATTGTTGGCTGACTGAGAAAAGCCGGGTGTTTGGATGTGAAATTGGGTCTAAGAGCCCAGGACGGCCACCCAAAGTCCAGGCACGTTTACTCCGAAACCGGTTCATCCGTTCTCCGCTGCGGTCAGCGCGGGTTGAAAACTCTTGAAAGAAGTTTCGTTTTTATCGCTCGTCGTTCGTCGTTTGTCTTGCTGCATTTTGGATATTGGATTCGCGATTCCGTTCTTTCGAATTTGAAATTTTGCCTCATTGGTTGCGAAGTTGTTTCTGCGTACATGTAACAAGGATTGATATGGTGTGTGCTTATTTTAGCAACAAACAAGCAGAAAAACAAGAAAAAGTGGGCTGTCGTCTTTGTTCCCATCCCATGCTGCGCTGGCCGGGAATTTTGGTCGTTCGGCCCCAGCTGCACTAGGCAGGGGTGAACGGCTGAACCTGGGCTCGCTGGGCTTGCAGGCCATCATCCTCGCCCGGGAGTTGCGGCCCCAAAGCGTCCTGGGCGTCCTGGCAGGCGAGACCGTGTCTGGTTGTCGAACAACATGTGGCCGGCACATGCCAGCCGTTGCATGTATGCGTGCCTCGCACCTGTTGTCGTGGTGCCACAGCGAGCACAGCGCCCGGGTTTATTGGCAATTTTTATGCGAGAACCCTCACAGCGTTGTCGTCATGCATTGCGCTGCACAAGTGGATCGAGTCGACGGGGCCAAAGGATATTGTTCTGGAAGATTGGTATCCATCCTGGGGGCTAAGTTTGTGGTGGCCCTTCCGTGCAGAGGAACGTCAGTACCAAATAAAAACCGAGATTGCACTGCCAAAAAAAGTACATGTAGAGCAATCCATGTCCAAAAGTAAACAAACAATGCAACAATAATGAACATGTCGATATTCAAATCTCTTTGACAACAGTGCTCCGTATGTGCATGTATAACTACATGTACACGACATGTGGTATCCAAGAGGCCCACCAAAAAAATAAAAACCAAAATATCATTTCGCAAAATTACCACGAAGCCAAAAATAGGTCCTTTCTCGATCAAGTGTCGCCAGAATTCGTCGCCATCCAACCCTCATTCTTCTTCAAAAGTTTGTTTCAATCAGGCGGGCCACCAGGTCGTTGGACTCGGCAGCTCTGGGTAGTCGAGATTGACAACGCCCAGGCGCGCCCGGCCACCGGTGGCGCCCGTAGTTTGCTTGCAAGAACTCGTTGGTCAGGACGTTCATGCCGGTGACCCATTTGCCGATAAAGTCGCTGTGCGCGCCCACAGGCAATCCACTTCGACTCGGCAATCTCGCCGTGCTCCGCCGGGTCACCGACGGCCGAGCAAAAGTTAACGTACCAGTGGTGCGGCTCGGCGCTGTCGGCGCTGTTTGTGGCGGCGTTGCCCAGCATCTTTTGCACAAAGTCGCCCTTGGACGCAATCAGTCGTTGCAGCGCGATGCGGTACGCAAACTTCCACTTGTCTGCAGCCGCACGCGCACCTGAGTCGGCGTGACAATGGTAAAGTCCGGGTTGTCGTCCAGCCAGCCGGAGAGATCGAGACCTTGCCGCCCCGCAGGCTGGATCGCCGCGGTCGCCTGCCGTAGCGGCGCAGGAGCACCGCCTTGCCACGGACGTCGCCGAGGCTCGGCGTCAGTGGCTCCGTATGCCACCGGTGCTGTTCCGTGACCGGCCACGGCGGCGTCGCAGCGATGGCGTCTGCTACAGCAGCGTAAAAGACAGCCGGGTTGTCCTTTTGTCCTTTGACGTGTCGTCGTTGTTGATGAAATGAGCACTGTCTCTGTGGGCGGTGGTGGCAGATTTTCTGCATTGCCCTGGTCGGCGCCCGGCCACATAAACTCCCAGATCGCCTTCATGACCGAATCAAACGAGAGGTACTTGGGGTAGTCAATGGGGATGCCGCCGTGGTAGCAGTAGAGCTTGCGTTCTTGATGGCGGCGCAGGCGCAGGTCAAAGAAGCGGATGCCGAGCGCAAGCTGCTGGCTGGTATGGACAGGTACTAGCGTGCGCACCAAAAGGGAATGTTGCTGCGCGCACAGCTATTCGTGCGTGCGCGGAATGGTAAAGTTCGAGAGCATGGGCTGGTCGATTGGGAGGCCCGCCCATTTTTTTTTCCCCCCCCCCACGACGTCAGCGAGTACCGCAGCACGGGCCGCGAGTAACCACCGCAGGTTCGCGCGTCTTGGTATTGTCGTTGAAGATGCAGTGCACCGGCCCGTTGAGGATGTGTGATTTTGGGGCGGGTCCGCCGCCCTTGTGCTCGGCCACTGCTGCGGTGTTTGGGCCCAGACACCGTTGTTGAACACGCGGGCCACCGTAGACGGCATGGGTGTCGTCCGTGGGGCCGGCCTCAATGATGCCCAGGGTAGGCGCTGCTACCAAATGACACGGCCGCTGGACACCCTGTCGCGGCACGGCCCATCGGACACGTCGTCCGTCTGCCCTCGTCCACGTCACTTGGCTTGATGTCAGTCGCAAAGCGGAAGCCGATAATGTGGCGCTCCTCGCGTCGTACGGCAAACCGCCACAGCACAATGCAGCACGCCCTCAAAGACAAACCAGCGCCGGTATGCCACGAGAACCGGTAGTCGGCGCCTGGTCCACAAGCTGCGGGCGCCGTCCACTGCCGTGCCATCGGGGGCCAAGCGCCGACCAAAATGGTATAGTACAGCTGGCCGTCACGCACCGGAAAGCGAGGAAGATCTTGTTGTGGAAGGCGATGGATGGCGGGCCGGTCGGAGGTTGGCGCCAACATAAGCCCAGCATCGGCGTCCAGCGGGCCCAGATTGGCCCAGGCCACGGAAAGCATCGTTCGTCGGTCGTGCACCGAAATGGTCATCTGGGCCCGTCTCGGACTGCACAATCACGAGACAACGTGGCAAGACGCCGTTCAGGTTTTGCCACGACGCGGCAGGCCCGTCTCTGGGAACCGCGCCGGCGTGCCAAACTGCTCGTCGTCGCCGCTGCCACCCGTCTGCGAGTACCAGAGCTTAGGCCGGCGAGGTCGGTCCATATGCACCACAGCCGGGCCACGGTACGTCGCAAGGGCCGGCACCGTCGCGGACTGGCCTTGGCTGTCGCTGAAAAAGCAGGCCCGTCTTGGACTTACCCGTGCAGGGAGCCACGCCATAGTGGGCAGGCTTGCAAAGACAAGGCTTTGGGGCGTAGAATTAGTCTCGTGTGTTGCGGAGCAAATTGCCCAGTAGTGTGAGGTGAGGTTGGGTCAGCTGGCTTGTAGTTTTCTGCGATCCAATGTCCCCAGAATAGGGATCCCTGCCAAGACTTTATCTGCCAAGGCTGGCTGTGCTCCCATAAAGGTACGAGACTGGGTTGTCGGAGGGAAACAAAAGGAGGGAGCAGAAAATACTCACAATCAAGGCTGCATCTTATGCGACGGGGATGCGCGGCCCTCTTCAAAGGGCAACTTCCCCCTCCAAGTTTTAGCCGCAAAGCTTAGCCTTCTTTTTTCAGCTAGCCGTTGACGCCATGATCATGCGGGTGTGTGGCGGCGCAGCGAACAGGGCAGTTCGTCGCACGGGCTTTGGAGGGATAAAAGCAGAAGGAAAACCGGGTTGGCGCACTAGCTCGTTCCAGAGAATGCCGTAAACTGGGACGGACAATCTTGTTAGGTTGGCGATGGCGCAGGCAAGCACTGTTAGCGCCCACACGACGTTGCTTGAGCGTGGGGGAGAGATATGTAGTCTGTGGACCAGAATTGTGTCTGAGTTTTGAAAATAGCGATTAGAGTTATGAAGCCAGAAAAGGGCATTTCAAAAAGGCACTTTACTATCGCAGTGTCCTTGAGCCCTTTCGTGGGAAGGAGCGACCCCTCGTCCATGACAGACGACAGAAACAACAGCGCCAGTACGTATTTCCAGGCAAAAGCTATGGGAAAGAAGCGGACTAGTCTCTGAGCTCCACCCAGAAATCCCGCAGTTACGAGCCGGAGCAAGATCGGAAATTTGGGCAGAGGGCACGCGACAATCACCGTTGTAGCCTTTGAGCTGTCGAGCTTGACCCCTTTTCAGCACTGAACGAGGCTTCTCGTGTCAACCCAATTCAGTCTGTTGTCTCGTCTTGTCCCCCTCAGCTCCAACACGCGTACAGGACAGGTCAGCCACTGTTTGGAATTGGTACTGCCGCTCCTTTTGGAAGATTTCTTGAGTCTCCCAACTCACTTCTGCGTGTCGCTCGTTTATCCGCAAAAGAAATTAGAAAGGGGGAAAAAAGAAGGAGAAAGAGAAGACGAGTAAAGAAAAAGAAAAGAACGAAAAACGGACCGTCAGATTTGTCTTTCATCACAGACATCCAAGCAGACGACAGACAACGGAGACATCGACACGACACCGCACCAGCATGGCGTTCTCTTTCTCCCGGCCGCGGCCACGGCAAGCCCGCCGCTTCGGCCTCATTGATCGTCTCCTAGTACGCGCTGGCCGTGAATGGCCTTTTCGTTTGTTGGCCTCCCAGCCGACAAGCAGCAAAGCCGCCGCAGCCTCGACTGCGATTCCCTACCCCATCTGGCTCCGAGGAGCTTCAACGACCTGCTGCAGGGGTGCGACGTTTCGTGCAGGCGCGTCGGCCAGCAGAAGCTCCCAGCATCACGCGCGCCCCGACGGCGCTGCCCCCTCCCTCGACCAACGGCCAAGATTCTTTGCCGTGCTGCTTCCCCGCGCAGCCCGGCCGTCAACCGCGCTGGCCTTCGCCAGAACGCTCTCCAGCATCTCGGCCCGCCCAACTTCATTGCTGCGCCCCGACGGCGCTGCCGCCCAACGGCGGGCCTGCTCGGGCGACACGCTGTTCCACCTGCTGCCGCAGATCTTTGTGGGACCCGAGGGACGAACGAGCGGGCGGACGCCGCGCGGCTGGTGCTCGTGGAGCCGCAACCGGTAAGCCTGCTGCTGGCAGATGCCATCTTAGTTGGTTTCCTGACCAACTTTGTCGCCATGGACAAGGGGCCTGCGGATCCGGTGACGGGCGCGCGGCGACGGCCACGATCACAGCCACGGCCAGCGATCACAGCCACGCAAGCCCGTAGCCATCAGCCACAGCCATCAAGCCACAGCCACGAAGCTATGATGCCAGAAGGCGGTTTGACGACCTCGTCGGACGCGCAGCATCGCCAGGCTCGGCCAAGTCGCGCGGCAAAAAGGGGCGGCAAGAACAACGAGCAACAGAAAGTGATCGATGATGCCAGCAAGGCCGTGGCGGCACGCTGAGGCGAATGCAGCGTCAAAGCTGTTCCGGCCTACCTGAACCTGAACCTGATGTTAAGTGTCTTTTTATGCCCGATCACTGTCCTTTGAATTCCTGCCTGTCTATATATTTGTCTGCTGTTTGGTCTTCCCTTTCCTTGCCGAGTGCCGACTTACACACAACATCACCGACGGCCTCGCCATGTCCGCCGTCCCTTTTTTGGGCCCCGCCGACAATCGGTGCCACGACGACCCTGGCCGTTTTCCCTTTCCCTGAGAAACCCCCCCGAGGGGGTGACTTGCTCTGCTGATCCCAGTAGGCTTCTACCAAAAGCGCGGGCCATGGCGGGCGCAGGTTTGTCACGGGCGCTGGGCCGCTGCTGGGCCCCCGTCATTGGTATCCTGGTGCAGGAGTTTGGCGGGCCCAAACAGCGCCAGCAGCTCTGCCGCCCGCCGTGCCATGGAGGCAGCCGGCCTCTTTGGCACGAGCCTGACATGGGTGCGATATTATGCTGCTGCCTTTCACGGCCGGCACGTTCCTGTACGTCGGCACGGTGGCCGTCATCCCGGAGCGCTGGAGACTAGCCTCGAGGGCAGCTCCAAGCTCGCGGAGCTGCGCAAGACGCTGGTGCAGGAGTTTGCGAATTGCCACGGCGCGGGCATCATGCTGTACATCTCATGGCATTGAGGCGGGCGAGAGGTACACTTTTAAATGTAGACGACGGTGGCGGGGTGATCTTGACGACACCGATGTAGTGATAAAGCTCACCTTGTAAATATTTGAGATATAAGTTTTAACTTTTGACGTGATTCCTAGATTTTATGTTCGCTGAGTACTTGGGTTTTATTTGAAAAAATATTTTATGTAGTTATTATTGTTCTTTAAAATAATAACAGTTTTTTTAAAAAAGACTGTTTTTTGGGGTTTTTGGGGTTTTGGTTTTCGTTTTATCTTTATCTTCTCTTTTATCCTTTTATCATTCCCCTTCCTTTGTCTTCTTACCCCCCCACCCCTCGTAAAGTCCATTTCTTTACAAAAGTGAGCAGCCGCCTGCAGCCTACCACTGTCTCTTCCTCCGGCGTTGGCACAGTTCCCAAGCGACTTCTGATCAGAGGTTTTGACAAGTAAAACAGAGGAAAGGAGGCAGCCCCAATCAATAAAGGGAACAAAACGCGACTTTAATCACAGGTCTCTACAAATCGGGACGATGAGTATGAAGGCGGCGGTAGGAGCGCGACTAAAATTTTACGTTTCAATATTTACTCTGGCCTCTATTCCTAGTCTTGCATGTCCAGCCCCATTCCGTGTCTATGCAAGAGACAAAACAGGTCTTCTTTGACAAGCATCGGATTAGTAATCTGTCATATGTCAGAATGATTCATACTTTTGCCTCGCGTAATTCTCACTCTTTTTCCCACCGCTTTTCGACGCGTCGGCTCGTGTTGCATGCCGCCCTGTTGAACCTACGCCTCCGCACTCGGGCTCGGCTGTTTGTTGAGAAATCTTTCTCTCTTTTTGTTCTGTTTTCTATTCCTCCCGAGAAAATAACAACCAGAAAGAGAAACGGCTTCCCCGACCGCCCTCCCCCCTTCGCCGGTTCCTCTCGGCTGTTCTCAGCTCCAAGACGCCCTTTTCTTTTCTGCCGCCCTTCACTCCTGCGAGCTTCCCTTTCACAGGAAACACGACACGCGTGCTCTGGGAGGACTAAAGAAATCGGCGGAGAGCTCTGCATCTCTTACTTCCCACATGCCAACCAAATTCATGTTCCTCAGCCTGCCGATTCGAGTGGACCGAAGCATGAGCACCGCCGCGGCCTTCTGCTCGCGGCATGTTCTTGTGGTGACATCGGGACGAATCACAAGCAGCAATGTCGTCAAACAGCGGTGTATCGACAAGCGAGGCCAACGAGTCTAGAAAGCGTTTGGCACGGCGATGGCGTTGTGCCCACAGAAGACGAGCTACTGGTGACGCCTCTTCTCGAAGCGAGCGGCAGTGGGAGCACTTGTCCAGCAGAGCACGAGAGAGACGCGTCTGAACCCCGGTGCTGTCCGTCACCCGAGCGCCTAGTTTAAACCATGTTCCGAAATCTGCCATCCCACCTGCACAACATACACTCGATCGCAGGGAAGGCTTCTTGGCAGCTAGACTCGTCCCGATACGATGGTCTCTCGACGAGAACGGAAGCCGAGCGCCACTGGAGGTTATCGTTGCCAAGTGGTCGGCCTACTCTTTGCTCCATGTCTAGTGAAGACTCTGTTTACATACACGGATCACCCTGTCAATGCACTGGGCGCCTTTGTTCTTTGCATGGGCCTACATTCCTCTCTGCGTCGCTTCTCGAAAGACAAGGAATCCCGATCCAAGTACACCACTCCCGCAACCATACCATTACCCGTTCCCCCCAAACGAAAGACAAGACCCGACAAAACGGCCAAGTATGCATCGATATTGGACAAGCTTCAGCGGCGGAAAGACAGTGGTGGAAAGCATTGGTGGCACAAGGACACGGCTGGCCACCCCTTGGGAAAAAAGAAGGCCGCCATGGGCGCTCGTGTACACGGGAATCATTGACCTACACATCAAAGCAGGACACTGAAGACGACTGCCCCGGCCTGGAAACAGGCTCTCGCGCCTTCCAGTGCGGAGGCCATGCTCTATCCTCATACCGATTTGCCTCTGTCTATCGGCCTTGACGACCAGGCCATGCTTGCCGCTAGCCATGGCCCTTGCGCTTCCCTTGCACAATGAGACACGGTCAACGGTCACACTGGCCCGAAAGCCCTGTGGTCTTCACAATGGCAACATCTCGAGGAGGAACGAGGCGCTGCCACCAGCCCTGCGTATTACTGGCCAGTGCAGGAATCTAGGCTACCTTTATGACCTTGAGCTCGAATCCCCTGTTCTTGTCGTCTGCTTTATGGGGTATATTTCTGGGAGCCAGGCATCGACTGTAACCATGTCAGTGCCTGGTTGAAGCCGGTCTACGAGATCGTCGAGCCTTTGGTCCAAGGCGGTGACTTGGAGCGGCTGGCGCATCTCTTTGCTCTTCGATGCCCGGCCGTGTCGCCGCTGTGGTATGGTGTCTTGGCCTGTGGCCGAACCAAGGTCTTTTGCGAAATACCTCGCTTTCTGGCAACGCTGCAGCCACCGTCGATTTGCCGCCCGTTACCAGAGGTCGCCGTCTGGACACAATCACCACAGTCGTTTATGGATCTATGCGGCACAGGCCCGTACCTGACTCTTTATGGACATACGCAGTACGCACAGAGGGCGGATGTATGGCGCCTGCGGCACGAATTCCACGACACTGAACCTTCCGGCTTACCTTTCCGAAACCCGCCATTCTGCCCCTGGCCGCCATTCGGCAAAATGAGCGAAGATGAGGTAGAGCCATCGGTCCGCGGGCACCTTCGCTGCGGCCGCCACGACTGGGGATACGCATCCTGGACGTGGATCATAGGGGGCAAAGAGCAGTGTGCGGACCGTGGCCTCGTACTGGGGGAAGAAACACAGCACTCTCAAGCGAACCGAGGTGCTAGACAGCAGCGATCTCATCACAGAAGAGAAGGCCGAGCACGGCCAAACGTCCTCTGAAGCTCGACCAGACTGGCCTCTCGACAAGCTGTAGGCGACATCTTTCGCTGGGCGGCATCGGAGATGGAGTTGTCTGCGGAAAACAAAATTTACCAACACCCGTGGGTAGAGGCTCATCTCGATCCGAGTTGGGACGGAGACGAAGAACGTGATGATGATGTCTGCCCAATAGAAGACAGAGGAAAGAAGGCGTGTAGAGCAGTGGCTTTGAAAGTGTTATGGTATTTGGATAGGTAGGCACGATGGTTGGTCGGATCCGTATTCGAGAAGGTAGGTGTCATATTGTACAAGAACTGAGTCTTGCCCTTCTCCACACAAAAGGTGTGGCGTAACGCCGAGGGCGATCATAGCATTTTGTAGCTGTAGGTCGAGATCTTGTCGTTTGAAGATAGACGGGTTGTTCCCAAGGACGACTTGACCATAGCCAGTGTAGATCGAGAGTATGGCAACTGCTGCTTTGGGAATAATGGAAGCAGCGGGACACCGCCAGCCTCCAAGCGGACAGAGGTTTATTCTAATTGTAGAGAGAAAGGTGAGTCAGGCCTGTATTTTTTTCTTGAGGGAGGATGGGAGAGGGACTGCACGCCTCTTTTATGCTGACCTTATCCTGCTTTATAAGAAGTACGTGTATTGGCGGGGGTGACTGGAAACATTTAATACGAAAACCATCTGCCGATGGCCAAAGAGCAAGAAAATAAATAGTTGCAGACCCGGTCTCCTCTTTATATATCACTTTACCAGAGCTTTCCTAATAAAAGTGAGTTATATTTATATAGATGGAAAAACGTGCAAGAAGAGATGCATTATTGCTTTGGATATTGGTGAAATCATGCTGGTCACTGCATCGTCTCATCTCTATATCACTTATTTATTCTACTTCTTGTATTGTGTCACCGTGACCGCTATATAAACCCTCCTCATCCCCTCCCCCGCTGCCTTCACTGCCACCACCACCTCCTTCTGTTCCTTGTTCTGTTGGTACTCTCGCCGTTATTGCCTATACCGCATAGAAGGGACTTCATATGGCCTGTCGACTTGGCAGACGTAGTAACGGCTGCCTCATCCCATCGTACCGTACTGCGTTTGGGAGGCGTCATGTAATTACCCGGTACAACGCCATTGCCAGGACCCAGCTACTAAAATACTGTCCATGCAGGTGTCAAAAGAGTGCGTCTCCAAGAATATCTTGCCACACATGGCAAGGGAGACCTCTGGAAGAAGGAGTATGGCGATGCTAGCAGCGGCGGCGAGCCAGACTCAAGGGCTGGTTGTTCCCAAAAGAACTGGAAACAGACGACAGCGAACGTCCAGACACGTCAGAGACCGCTGGCGGGCCCATGGAATACAGCACAGATGCCCTTTGGTGTAGGCCCACCTCTGAGAACACACAGGTGACCTACAGGTCCCGATTGACGACCGCCTCGTTCTCAACGTCTCGCGAGGAAGTGTAGGTTGGTGGTTTGAGGAGCTTGCATTGCCAGCGGCACTTTGAGGACAATTGAGGAACGCCACGAGTATTCGCGCCCATGTCTAGCCAAGCGCTCTTCGTGGCCACATGGCCACTGTAGGAAGCTCAATGGACGTCTTTCTCTGCAATGCCTGCTAGCAGCAGTACCACCAATACTGCTTCTGAACGGCAAGTTCGCTCTGGAAATTGACCATTGGCCGGAACGCATCGTCCACGATACGCAGCCACCGCTTCTTGAGCTTTGTCACAAAATGTGCCTTGGTGTAGTCCCAGTACTCCGGACACCAGCTGGCGTTCTCCCAGTCCACAATGGCCGACAGCCGGCCGTTGCGCATCAGGATATTGCGCATGTTCAAGTCGCCGTGCGTGAAGACGATGCGGTGCCCGCTGCGATGGGCGAGACCGGGCAGCGCGTTGGTCTGCAGCGCCTTGTTGAACTCGTCCTCGTTCTCAAACGGGCCCTTGAACAGGCTCTGTGCCTCTTCCGTGGTTCCCATGCCCATGTATACTCTGTGGTCGTAGAGAGGCCCGCCGAGCACGCCGCAGATAGAGATGGACTGGGCGGCTGCCGCACCCTCGCCGGCATTTTCCTGCTGCGTCTGCCTTGGTATCGAGCGAATTTCATCCAGACACTGCTGCAAGTCGCGTGATAGCAGCTCGGCTTCGTCATCGCCAAGCACGTCTATGCACGCGCCTAGGCGAATGCCAGGCGCGCGTGTCATCAGCAAGTACGACATGTGCGCATCGGACACGAGGTCCAGGGGGCGAGGGACAGGAATGTTGGTGTGCTGGTGTACGAGCTGCAATGCAGCCTGCTCGTTTATGAGTGACAGGTGCTTGCGCCACGTACGTGGTTTTGAGATAGAGACCGAACGGGAGCTGTTGGACACTCATACTGGAAGTCGGCCCGTACCAGCGGGTGCCGAGCATGCCGAGGAAGCAATAGAGCCGTATGCGCAGCTTGCCTGGCACAAAGCGCCGCCATGAATCAAGGCACAAGGCAGCGGCTACGCTGCCAGCTCGGCGCCCAAAGTGAGGGAGGCTGCCTGGCAAGGACTCGTGGCGGCATCAGAGGCTGCGGCGGTGACTGCCGGGCAGCAATCTCTCGAGCAAATAAGGACCAGCGTATTGGTTTTGTGAACTGCGATTGATAAACGCATGAGCGCCACGTCCGGCGCGTCCACGTCTGGGGCGGCAGAATTTGCAAAGGTAGTCCTCCGCATCACTGGCATACGGTCAAGAATGGAAGGCCGCACGGGACAGCTGAAACCGAGGACGGTCAGAAAAAGCTATGTTTGTCAGCGTATCGCCCTTCTCAAACAGGAAATACGCGGCAGATGAAAGTGGCCATGGAAATAAAAGTTGCCTAACAGACCATATTTGCAAGTGGAGATCCGATTTGTATCCATCCCTGCGCCATGGCTGCGGCTGCAGACTTGCGCACCAACCAGAAGTTGCCCGGGCTGTCGAGAGATGCGTCATGGGATATGATACGCTGTTGCATCTCGGCGCCAATAAAGGCGCCAAACATGACATGTAGAGACTGCAGACATGCGCTGAAAAAAAAGGTCATTTAGTAGCCGCCCAGCAAGAGAGGAGAGGCCAAAATCGAGGCCCTTTGCGGGGGTGGCAGTGGCACGGGATCTGGGCTTACCTCGGGAACTGGCTTTTGCAGAGTGTGAATGGGAGCGACAAGAAGAGGATCAAGCAGCGAGCTCTTGAAGTCTGTCAAGCAACACTTGCCGCTGTCCCTTTTCCAGACCGCCGCAACAAGACGCTTGTCGACGGCCGGTCTGGGCGCGGCCTCGGACATGAACAGGGCCACCAGAGCTTTCCAATCGGCCAGCAGGGGACGCATGTCCAAGCCAGCCTTGCTGCTGGAGGTACCTCGCTGCAGCAGGTAGCGAGCTGCGGCCACTGGATCGGCTGCCTCCTGCAAGAAGCTCTCCAGGAGCTCGTTGTCGGGGAAACGGGAGTTTAGCGCCGTCGATGGCCGCCAGGGCCCTCTCCACGGCGTGCGCCGAAGAATCTGCCATGTCATTCACGGTGTCAGTTGGCTTGAAGTTTGTTTGTCTGAATCAACCATGCGCCTCAGCTTCGACCTCCCGAGGTATGCAGGATAATAGCTTGCATTCACTGACCAGGATGGAGGGGGCCGGGAATCGGAAAAGACTACGT
The DNA here is from genome assembly GCA_016097085.2 of Sporothrix curviconia. NCBI lineage: Eukaryota > Fungi > Ascomycota > Sordariomycetes > Ophiostomatales > Ophiostomataceae > Sporothrix > Sporothrix curviconia. Next base: position 24,642 of record JADMNF010000209.1, read on the forward strand.
TCCAAGGCACTGGCAGTCCTTGCCCATGTTCTCGGCCAGCTGCGCCACGATACGCTCGCGGACGCCGCGGGCCGTGAGCGGGTGGCTGTCGTCCCCATACGTCGATGCTGCCTGCGGTGGCTGTGCTGCGCGGTGCAGTGCCGTATTGGGGCAGAGATCATCCAGGGGCGCGCCGGTGCACAGTCCGCGCGCAGACAGGCTTGTGTGCAGTAGGACAGCGTGCTTTGTTTCGTACGTGTTGTGTTCCCGCTGCCACTGCCACTGCCACCACTACCACCCGTGCCACCGGCGCCTTTCAGGGAAAATACAGGGGAGGCTGTGCATGCGTGTGTATGCTGGTGTAAATAAGGCTGTTGTTGTTGCCGTTGCTGCTGCTGTTGTTGTTAAGAGTGAGGTGTCGTTGCTGGTTGGGTACGGTCAAGGAATCTCCTGCATCTACTGCTTCATCTCAGACCACCAAAGGACATGACCGCCAAAGGCCCAGCGTCTAGTGCACCTTCACCTGAAAGACGATGTGGATGGTGCTGCCGAATTAAAGAATATGGCCTCGCCCGCAGTGGGAACTCGGTATCGCTACTTCCTACCGGTATAATCTCTGGGATTAGCCATCCGTCGCTCTCTTTCCTGCCGGATCGAATTTAACACCCAGCCAACACCGACCAACCAGAACCAACTAAGCATGATCAGAGGGCTTACAACATCTGCTTCGAACCTCCTTTAGAATAAACCACCCTGGTGCTTTCCCCTTGCCGATCAAGCAAGCCGGAATTATTTGTGACGTTATCAAGGACGTGTACTTGGGGAAGGCAACCACGAAGCCATGCTCAAAGTACCTGACGTCCGGTGAGTCTACATAGCCCTTCCCCACAGAGTCGTGTGTGTGAAATATTTATAAGTTATACTTCCGCGCGTTTTTTCCTGTTGTCTCATCCCGAGTCAGAACCTAAAATAAAAACACACAACAAGATGAAGTTTCTCTACATTCTCCTTGCATCGCTGCCACTTGCCCTGGTAAAACCCGGATTTTTGTCACGCTCAATGTTGCCATGTGGACATTTTATCGTGGAAGCAGACACTATGCTCGTTCTCAGCGACCTTCCCAGTCCGATTGCCGGCAACGCGGCTACCTGGAGTGCCGTCCTGATGAGCGACCAAGCCGACTTTTTGCAGGGCGTCTTGGAGAGCGTCAAAAGCAGCCCGTACTGCAACGACGGCGGCAAGCAATGGTGCAACTTTGCATACACTCTGCCAGGTTACGTCTGATTTAAGTAGTGCACTGCTAATTTTGATAGGAAGTAACAATCCGACCGTCGTAACACCCGTACGTGCTGGATCCTGGATTGCGCATCCGAACTCACTGTACAATCCCTCTTTTTATCTGATTGTCTTCTTCTGTCCTTATAATTCCATCACGCTGACACCATTGTTCTCAAGAAAAACTCAACAGTAGCACGCAGGAATGGGACAAGAACGTGTACATTAAAACGATACGCTCAAGTTGAGTGTCTCAACAAGTAAGGCCCGTGATCATTTTCTATCGTACGTGGCTGACAAACTCTCGTGATGAACAGACCAGGGCCAAAAAGGTCTACATATCTATTGACGTGCGCGAAGTGGCAAGACGTGGAACATGACCACACTATACATTCCCACGACAGCCTCTGGATTCTGCAGTCAAGAAAGAAGAAAGATCAATTACAAAATCGAAGCCCAAGGTAAACTCTCGACAGATCCTGTCGTCAATTTGGGGTGGCATTTAATAATAAAAAAATACATTTATACTGCGTATGCTGCACCAAGCCAGGTTCTCGCCGTAGCGGTGGTTCGACGGCTACCCATGGAAAAAAGTGCGGAGAATATGCGTCCAAGCTGTGCCAAGTCCCACAACATATCGCATGGTTGCGAGGTCGTCTCATCTGCCGCAGCTTGCAACGGTCTTGTCCGAGCTATGTTGCACCGCTCTATCATGACTTGCTACACCGACTGCTTCAGTAAAGGTTTGCATGGGTTATCGAACAATATTGAGCCCCGCGTCAACCTTGCTTTTGGAGCTTGTGGTCTAGACGCATAGAGACTAAGATAGAGTGTAAGGCTATTCGATCGTCCAGACACTTCAGCTGTAAGCTTACCCCAAATGTGTCGATCCACTTCAACAAGGCAACTTGCTAAATAAAGATTGCGTCCGTGGTGGTGTATCTGTTCCGGTGTGGCCACGTACAGTTTATGTTCTGGCAGCCGTGCGACGAGCAGGGCTTTGACAATTGCAGCAGTTTTGCTACCCGACAGGAGGGGCAAGACGAAAAAGTGCCCGACATGTGCATACCCCACGCCAGAGAGTCGGTAAGACTGTCATCCACAGTCTGTAACAGTTGGCGGACGAGGAGAAGTGCTGTGTGGGAATCATTTGTAAATGCATACTGCTTCACAGAACTTCATGGAAAAGGCACATTGAATGTATCACATTACGCCAGATGTTTGTTGGTAGGGACAATTGCCCACGTGACAGCTCTTTCTTCACCCCTCATACCCCGCCGAAATCATTCACCTTTATCTTCACCTCGCCCAGGCTCATCCTCTTCACCGCACCCAGCACAAGCACAAGGCCCACTTCACAACAGCACCACGATGGCCAAGCGCCTTCTCGGTGCAATGTCGGTCGCAGAAGATCCCTGGCGAGTTGAATGAACGGCAACAGGACACTGGTGAACATTGCCTGCACGCGCATCTGGCAACGTCCTGTTGACAAAGACCAGGACCGCTCCAAACACGCGGTATGTTTGAAGGCCGACAACGAACGCGCTGCGTGGATGAAAGGGCGGCTTAAATATGCGCGCAAGTGGAAACGGAAGTTTACGTGCTCCGAGGAAGATTTTCCTAAAAGCGCCCTCGGAGCTTGACAATGGTGGAGTTCAACGGATAAATGAGAAAGTTTGATATGCTGTGACGGGGTCTGTGGGATCGGACTTTGAAATCGAAATGAAATCTTTCAGAGCACAGAAAGAGTCCGTTTCAACAACGGAGTGAGCTTTGTCCGTATTTGGTGAACGCGTTCTTCAACTACTCAACCAGGGAGAAGAACTTTACAGTGTAACGTCGCGTGCAGGAAGCGGGCACAGCTGAGCAGGCACAAGCTTACTTCGACAAAAAACACAACAACACCGTTTCAGGCATCCAGTTGCGTTCTGATGCAATTGTTGATTCATGTCGCTGGGCACGGCAATACTGTAGCCGCGTCCGTATCTGGAAAAGTGCACTTTTCCATTTCGAAGCCGGGCCACAACAACAAGACATCGGCAGGGCATCTCGTCGCAGGACTTGAAGCAGACATCGCGCAAACATTGAGCAGACATCTAGCCGGACATCCGGCAGCGCTTCAGAAGGCGGACCGCCTACATCCACGGTGGAAGATGAAATCCACGACATCCAGCACGTCCTTGGAGGGATTCAGGCTGGCCACGATGCCATCGTCTTGTTTGTCCGCACCGACACCGGTGGCACGGCTGAGAAGCTGGTGTCCAGCACATACCCGCCCTCCGTTCCTCTTTGTTTCGGGAGATTGGCTGTTTTTTAGACGTCGTGGCATCAGCTGTACGAGAACGGGTTCCGGATCGATCGCGCTTGTGCTCAGTTTCCGACGTTGGCGACTATCAGCTCGAGCCAACGATGCCTGGCACCACGAATCACCATCCATCGGTGTGTCTCGGACCAAGTCGTGGCGGTCAGTCGACTATCCTTGGGGAATGGATGTTGCATCAAACACTTTACGCACACTGCTCCCAAGACGCGTGAACCTGGGCGGCGATTGTCAGCGATAATGTTGGCGACGATGCCAACGAAGTGTCAGTGACGATGCCGGTGACAACGCCAGCGCTGCCAGCGCTGCCAGCGAAGATCCAACAAAGGTCTCCGCGATGACAGACAGCACAAGCCCACGTCCATGACTGGCGCACCGTCAGTGGTGCTACTTGCGGGTGCTGTGGCTGGTGCGCCGTCGCCGTCACTGTGGTGTGCTGCCCCTCCGGCGGCTGGCCTCGTTGCAAGCCGGCAGCGTCGTCGCCGGGGCCCTGTACAACGTCCATGGCGCAGACTGTTTAGCTGGCCTTCAGACTCAGAGTCCGACGCACAAGCTCGGCTAGCGAGAAGGTACATGAACAGCCACAGCCACCGGCACCGCCTACACCGCCACCAAAGACTGGATCATCAGAGCCCTCATTCTCAGTGTCGCTTTGAACATTTGCTTGTCTCGGCATACTGTTTTCGGGCTCGTCGTTGCGTCCATGGCGACGTCGTGGCTGTTGTCCACGTGGGCGGTGAATGAATGCCTGTGGGCGACAGTTCTACGCCAACATCGGGTCCCGCTGGACGGCGTTCGAGGAGAATTTGGGGCGTGCGTATTCCAGCCTCAAGACCAAGCTGTATCGCATGCGAGCTTGATTGTGTTTTCCTTTTCTTTTTTTTTTTTAAAAAAGGGTTGAAGGATAAACTATGTGTGTGTGTGCCTTGCTGTTCTCTACGTAAAGAGACCATAGACAATATGGCGAAGAATGATGTGAATGTTCTGAATATCTCTTTGCTTTGTTTTTCTTTATCTTTCTGTATCTCATTTTGTTCCTTATTTTATCAATGATTTTGCTGTTTATATATTTATATTTTATACATTGTTTTGTGTCAGAAGAGACTAGGGAGAACCAAAACAACAATGACAGACATGTCTGTTAAAAGACGTTTCCCTGCAAGACAAGCCTCGGTAAAGCCATCGCTGGTGTGGGTGTCATGGTTGAAAAAAATGTAAATGCAGGACGTGGTAGACGAAAAATTGGAAGGCGATGGCTTGGAGGGAAAGAGGAAAGACAGTGAGAGCGGAAGAAGAACACAAAACAAGCTACGAAGTACGCGAGAGGATACAAAAAACTAAGAGACTAAAGAGCATTGTTTCCTTATGAAAAAAAATTGCATGTGGATGCCGCTCCTGCTTACGTTCTTGAGCATGGTCCCCTGACTCTTATGCTGCGTGCAGTCGGAGCCTGCACCTTTCCTCAAATGTTTACCATGGGTACATGCTTTGTCGGCATCTTCCGCCAGTATCATGCTACGAAGAGAAAGACTGATATCGTGTTGGGGCCACATCCCATCATCACCGGGATAAAGCCTGAGTCACTTAAAGCAAGAAACAGGAAAAAGGCGTATAAATTAAAAATAATGTGAAAAGGAGGGTTCGTCGTAAATCATAACGTGCATGTTAACAACATACATAAATAGTCCATTCTTTTCGTTATTCATTATTTCATCAATTGGACAAATCAAGCCCCGACATCCGTCGCTGTATGACGTGCTTTTTCAAACTGCGGCTGCACGGCGCCTGTGCCATAGGTCCGCTTTGTGAGCGGTGACCGCAGCTTGTCCGTCCTCGTGCGCTCCGCTTCGGGCGCTGTTGATGTCTGCGGCGTCTGCGGCATCTGCGGCGCCCTTGGAGCACTTGGCTTCATCCACGCTTGGTCAAAGTCAATCTCCATCAGGCGGCCGACCTCGGCATTCCACGCCAGGTTTGCGGGCCGCACGTCTTCGTTTCGGAGCCCGAGAGCTTCGAGCTCAGACGTGGTGCGTGCCTCCTCTGCCTCGCAGTCCACGCCGGCGTCCTGCAGCCTCCGCAGCATTCCCGACGACCCCAGCGTCGGCCCGGCGTATGATAGCAGCATAAGTCGAGCCACGCTTGCGCAACTGTGCAGAGGCACGGGCCGCGATAGATCGACAAGGCCGAGAAACACCGGGACAAGGCGACCCTGCACATTCGCGTCCCTCGCGCAAGTGCGTGGTAGACGTCCGCCTCGCGTTCGAGGATGCGGCGCGGTGGACTCCCTGGACGCCCTTTGCGACGAGCGTATAGCCGAATCCAGTCACAGTGATCTTGAAAAGCACGCCATGGCGTCCGTAGCAGCCCCAGAGGTCGAGGCACTCGCAGTCTTTGTCATGTTATCGGCGAGCTGGGCCGTGACGAGCGCGCACACATCAGCCGCCGTCAGCGGGTGCTGGGTCCTGACGGGTGCTGCTCGACTGAGACAATCCAGCGGCTGCGCGGTGGTGTGCCACGTTCGGACAGTTGCCGTCGAGCGGGCCGCCGTTGCAAAGGCCGCCAAGACATGCTTGGGTGCAATATGGTAGCGTGGGTGGCTCGACGATGAATCGCGTGGGTGCTGGCGTTCCCTTGTCTGTGGTGCGACGCACCGAGGAGCGCGCGGTCGTTTTGGTAAACGAGCTGTGCCCGAAGCACTGCCAGAAGCACTGCCACTCGTTTGTCTGTCGCCACTGCCGTGCCTCCACTGCCGCCGTTGCCATCTCCGCTCTTACCTTCCCCGCCGCTGCCTCCTGGCGGGTTCGGATCGAGCGTGGAGCGGGCGTTACCAGCGGCAAAAGAGGCATGCTTTCATCGTACAACTCAGGCCAATGTCTTCAAGTCGAGTCTGCGTGCGTCAATCCAGCTCCGGGGCCGCGCTGTTGACCGAGCGGCAAGCATACACAAGCTGGGCGAGATGTGCCGGCGGCTGTCTGTTGTGGCTGGCGGACCGATGATGGTGCTCCCTCCTCAGCTGCCTGGGGGGCCGCTGGCTCTTCTAACGCGACGTGAAAGACAAAGTACAACAGCGTCCGGGGCTCGTCTTCGCGGACGCGAAAGAACACGAGGCCTTCGCCGGATGCCACATAGCCGTACTCGAGACCAGATGTAATCATGTAGTGGTATGCTTGACAGAGAACCCGAGCAACCAGGGCCGACCCGTGGCACGATCTGACCCGGACGGTCGACTCTTCCTATCCGCAGATGCCCTAGGTTGTGTTCCAGGCTGTGTTCCAGGCTGTGTATCCGAGTCGGTATGATCGTCGTCCTTTTCCTTGCTCGTGATGACATGGGTAAAAAAGTTCTCATCCGGCGGTGTGGTGCCCAGCACGGCCGCGAGTTTTTTCGCGGGAGTTTGTGAGCAGCCTTGTATTCGCCCACGAGCAAGTGGTGCGGCTTTGATCACGGTGGAAGCCCACGCACCAGCGGTCTGGAATCCCTATGTCCTTAACTGGGGATCGCTGCTTTTTTTGCCGGCGGTGGCTGTGTCTCCTCGTCCACCTGCTGCTGCTCCAAAGGCCCCGCGAGGTCGAGTCCAGCAGCATTGTTTTGAAAGTTGATGCTGCTCAGGCGCAGCGTCGTTTGTTACCTCCAAATAGGCGGACACGGCCCGCACGGCCGGCTTCTCGATAGCACAACGGATAAAGGGCCGGAGATCCATCTCGTCCGTCGGCACTGGGCTGATGTCGCGCCGGACACCGGAGCACATCGGTCCAGTGATGGAAACAGCGGTCTGATTGCCCAGATTGTTTACCAGCAAGGCAAACATGGCCGCGTGATCATCTTCGAAGCCCGCCCAGGGATGCAAGTACTGCGGTAGAACTTGCCGACGATCCGTGTCGTACCCGTCGTCTTGTTGGTTGTCGATGGCGGCGGCAGCCGAAACGTGTTTGAAGAGCAACTCGTCCGCGAGGCCGAGGTACTGAGCAAAGGTCGTCGGCTCCATCTGCTGCTGTAGTGCCTGTCTTTCGCTCCTCTCATGTTCTTTCTCTCGCCTCTCCTGCTCTTTCGCTCGCATCTCCTCCTCTGCGCGTGCCTCAGCTGCCTCCTTCTCGCGCCTCAGCTGCTCGGTGCGTTTCCTTGCATCGGCCTCGATACGCTCCACCAATAGCCTCTGCTCCGGTGTGAAAGAAGCGAGCAAAACCTCGTCCGCAGCCGAGGAGTTCTCCACAGGCGACGGCGGGTGGTCCGAGGACATAGCTGCGGCTAGGCTGAGATGGCAAGACGGAGAGCATTCATGAGGATGTGTCGAGGGCGTTCGGTTGCCGGCATAGTGGCACCTTTGGTGAGAGGAGAAAGAGAAAAGAGGCGATACGTTAGTGCCTAGTGTCAGAAATTCTCTATGACTAATGATGACTAATCTTTCACGCACATGGGACCCACTAGTTGGGCTTAAGCTGCCACCCAATGGGTTTGCAGAGCATTCTTCCTGCCACGTGTGAATATGAATCTGTATCAGCTATGTATTACTTATTACTCCTCTTGTTTTTAGTCTTCTTTAAAAATGTCCCGTTGGCCCTCCGCCTCCTCCACTACAGATATGGACAGAGTTTCCCAGACGTACAGGCCGAGCAGCCTAACGGACCCGGTGCAGGATATGCGACGACCGTTCTGTCCCTCGTAGACGTGCCTTCGTTTGTAATAAAATAAGGTAGGCCTGAAGGCTCGTATCCCCCAAGGAGTAGTAAGAACGCCCACAGCCAAGAGGAGGGAGTTGGGAAAGACTGCTACATCCGCCGCGAACTAACTGCGACTCCTAGATGAAAGCTGACAGTACTTCTGCGGCTGGTCTTTAATAGACATGGGCATTACCGTGTTGCCTTTCCTTCTTCCTGCGTGCAAAGGTTATCAGCAAACTTCTCTACTGCCTTTCTCACCACCTGGCAGGTGATCCGGGGTCTGGCTCAGTCGGTGGGGGACAGGCTTCTTTTAGATTTAGCCCGATGGGAAAACTAGACCAAGGCAGACAAAAAGTGGAAAACGATTTGTCCAGGAGCGACCCGTGGCTCCCGCTTCGGGGCGTACCGTCCTTTCATACAGACGAGTACTCCGTACCGGTACAAAGAAATGGTAAACAAAACACCGGTGCTCAAGGTAGAGGCAGAGTCCACGTCTTTGGCTATTTGCAAAACTGGTCGATCCCCGAGAAGGACGCTACCTCCAAGAAGTCAGAGGCGCGGCCAGAAAGCAACGACGTCCCATTTCTTTCACATCGGCTGACCAGGAGAAAAGAAACATGCCTTTTCTTACCCATCTTTCTCGGCTCCGCTCTTTCCAAGTTGTTATCACACCTGGGAAAGGCGTAGTCAAAGGCAGTCGAGCCGTATGCATATCTCGTCTGGCCCAATCACAGTAGTCCACGAATGAGGTGAATTCTTTGGATGCCAGGGAGCTGCAGGCGAAGGTGGTGTGGGTCGAATCACAGCACCTTCGATAGGCTTAACAGTCCCCACGCAGTGTCGTAGGTTTCCGAAAATCAAGACTTCATAATTATGAACTCTTGATTTTCGAGGCTGCGTTTTCATTCTCAAAGGCAATCCCCTTAATATCGGCTTCTTCCTTTTATATCGTATGTTTTTCTTCTTTTACTATTGTTCAGGGTACTCTGCTTCGTATTATTCGTTGTCTCCGTCTTTACTCTCAGCGTGTTCACCATCATTGTAATTGCAAGCACTTCCTGTGGCTCTCCCTTGCCGCTCTTGTGTACCAGAAGCTCGTCGAGTAAGTACATATATTTCACCAAGTTGTAAAAGCAAAGAGCCTGAATCCTCCCTGACCCTATTCAGACATGGCGAAACGGAAACGCACCGCGGTTCGCACTGCGTCTTCCTGCGACAACGACGCTTTTTGCATCGACGACTTGAACATTTTCGGGCTGGAAGCATTCACAGAAGTCACAAAACAACAGGCAATACTACGAACGGGGCAAAAGGCCGCCAGGGTGATTCTGTCCTGGTACTCCCGACTGACATTGCGCCTGCGGTTGCAGACTTCTTGACTTTTGGAGCACGCGGCGTCACCAAAGAATCTAATGCTATCTTGCAAAAGTGCGCAGCCCTTCGACGGGTTCAGAAGCAATGGGGCATCAGCAATATCAGAAACTACGGCTGGCACCACCTTGGCATCACGTTCTGCAACGAACTGAGCGCTCTGGCAAAAACGGAGTTGGCGGCAATGGCTCCGCTCGTAAGGCGCGTTGTGTACGACGGGGACGTTGATCTCGGGTCCGAGTTTCACCTGCCGCTGCAGCTGTGCCACTTGCTATTAATTCGAAAAGAAGGAGCACGGATTGTGCCGTTGGCCGCCAGCATGCCGGATTTACCGATAACGACACGCGAAAAACTACGAGGTCGACGAGCACGGCTTTCTACAAAGATCGCTGCTCGGAAAACGCAAATGGCTGCAAACCAAGGCGTTGAGTTTCAGGCTACTCAACAATCCCGGGTCTCCATCAACGAGAAGCTGACCGAGTATCTATCAACCTTGTTCTACAAGACCTTGTGAAACAATCCAAGGCAAAAAAGGTCCTGTTACGAAAGGCGACGACGGCCAAACCAAGCGTCGCAGACCTCTATTGCGTCAGCGAGACGGAAAAGTGTCACTTTGACTCCATCGCTGTGCCATTTAGGCACCGTGGCTGGTGGTACGTGGCTGTCAAGCACAACGTACAGAGCGGGCCATGGACGGTCCTCGTTCCTTCCAACATCGCGCCCAGCCCGCCGAGGTGGCCCACGGAGACGGAAGTGGTCAGGACACTCCGATGCATCACACGATAATCTTGTGAGCAGCTTTTTCATCTTCCCCTTGTCTGCGGCCATCCTCGACAACCTTGCCCCAATTCAGCGACTTTCAACGCGGTACGACGGCTCCTTCCGCATCTGCTGTGATACAGATGTGTCGACAGTGGTTGCCGAGGTCAAAAGGATTAACGGAAACCGCTGTTTCAAAGCTACGCGGAGAAACAAAAAATGCCAAAACACAATGTTACCACAAAGACCTTCTAGTTCCCGACTATCCGAGTCCCCATCGTCAAAGCGGGATACATGCAGTCCCGAAAACGTCGGGCCGACGAGACGTGCCGCGCGCCAAGCCGGGACAACTACCTCGAGCTTGTCAGAGAAGTGCTAACGAGGACGACACCAACACGCTTAACGGTAGGCGTGGTTTAAACGACACCATGATCAATTTTGGTCTGTACGTCCTCGGTAGGAAAACACGCCGCCAAACGATGTGTTCTTCTACAACACGTTCCTCATCCAGCAGTTGCGCCAACAAAAAGCCCTGCGCCAAGTGGACAACGCGCCCGAACCCTGCCGCCTACGACTACATTATCGTACCGATCCACGACCCCGTCCGTAAGCACTGGCTCGGCGCAGTGCTATGGCGCAGCACGTGTGATGCCACAGCCGTCCATGCGGACCAGTTTTGAGCTCACCATTCTTGATTCGCTGGGGTGGTTCGAGCGGACACGACGTGTACCGTGCGGCCCTGAAGTCATACTTGTCGCCAATCCGCATTGTCGACCAGCCTCCTGCCCGTGTGCCCAGACAGACCAATACATGGAGTTGCGGAGATTCACCTTCTCCACAACCTCGAAAATGTCTTGTGTGATCCGGTCGTATTCACACAAGCCGTGGGCAAGGCAGCCGTCTTTGACTGGGGTGTTGAAAGAAGACTGCTATCGCGTTGCTCTTCGAAAAGAGGCAGAGGAAAACAGAAAAAGCAGTCGAGGAAAAGGCTTTGAGTGAGGACCACAGAGGACTGCATCGTTGCTGTGGACGCGGCTGGAATACCGGTGGGGCTCAGTCAAGATGCCGAACCAAAACACATGTGGAACGTCGACACGCGATGCTAGCATATCGTCTATTGGCCGCTCGTCTGATACCACAGGCTCCCCATCAGCGAGTGCAGCACCGAAAGCGCTTTGAGTAGTGGCTGGGATGATACCCGACTCACAACAGCCTCGCCGGCGTCACCTCCCAGGAAGCGCAAGGCATCACCACCTCCCTGTACGCCACCGCCGCCAAAGAAGTCCGCGGGTTGTTTCTGCAGATACTGCTTCACCAGGCGTGAGCCTGACAACAACCGGCCGCAACCAGCTACCTTCAGCGAAATGGCGGGACGGGGCGCGGCGAGGCATTGTGCTTGACGGCACCGTCGTCGACGCCGATACAAGCTCGACAATGCCGAGGACCGTACCAGCGTTCAAACCAATGAATGGCTCTGCCGAGGACACAAGGCTCCAAGCCGGCTGGTACTTCGCTGCTAGCCGAAGACAGCATTGTTTCCACTCTTTCGAGAACGCCGCAGCAAGACTCTGTTGCAAGGTCGCGAACATCCTTACTGGTCTTTGGACTTCGCCAAGCCACGCCGAAGGTGATGAAGCTGACTTGAAGCTCATAAGTATGGTACTCTACTTTTCTACGTATTGGTTATCTACAACGCTAATGAGTCAAAGAGGGAGGCAGCACGTCGAATGCGAAAGAGGGGGAAGTCTGAGCAAAGCGATGGACGTGATCGAAAGGATCCAATCAAGCGCTTCTGACGCCTCGCTTTTAGGAGTGGCCAGCACCGATGGCTTCGGCAAAGGCTTCTCGATAGCGTTTCCAGACTTTGTCACAAGGCACAACGCGAAGTGCTTCATAGGATGCTTACCCCGGCATTTTCCTACATGAAAGCGACTGTATACTTGCCTGCCATTCCCTCGATTTTTCTGCCCGCCATCGAAGCTTTAAACCAGGGGGAGAACAACCGCGACGCGCAACATGAAATACCGAGCTGTAACTCCCACCAGAGGATGGCCTTGGTGTTTGTTTCATCGCATTACTACCACCGGAATTATTGGGCCGTCAGTGGAAGGTTCACCGCAACCTCTGGGGGATGTTTGTTTCGTTGTGAAAATCGACGGAGAACAGAACGTGGACAACCAATGCTTGAAAGACTGGAACAGCAAATCGGCCCTCTTGAAAGGGAGAGTAGTGATTTCTACATGCTGACAAGCTCAAAGCCAAGGATTGACAGGGTTGCCTGTCCACCTGTTGGTTCCGAGCACCTCGTTACCCGGCAAATATCGCCCCGCCAATGCGACGTGCAGGATGCCATGCGGACACCCTCATCGGTACCTCGCCGGAAGAGGGTATGTATCTTGGTTTATTGTATTATGCGTTGTGCAGTCGGACTTCGCCGGAGACGTTAAGAGGACTTCCCTGCACGGCGGATTAGAACTGCCAGAGGCTTGTCTGGCGCACATTGAGATCGAGGTCGTCGACCATGTCTGGCGAGCCTTGTTTTCTCTGGTATTTTATCATCCTGGTTCGTGTTCTATCCCTTTCACCTCCGCTATCTTTGTAATGGTTTTTTTTTCTTCTCTTCTTTTCTTTCCCCTTTTGTCCTTCTTCAACTCCTTCTCGTCTCCCATTCCTCTATCTCTTCTTCCCCTCTCAGCGAGCTGCCCTGATGGCCAACGCCGACGAATATATGTCAAACACCAGCATGCGACGGACTCGACGGCATCGCGTTACGAGCTGTCGGGCCGATCCCAATAGATCCGCTACAAGCATGGGCGAGGCACGACCTCCCCGTCTTGGGTCACTTGATTGTCCCTCAGGAACGCCGCAGGATCGAGAAAATACGCAACGACAAGCATCCTCACGTTTTCGGCATTAGGTCTTCAGAGCACGGTTACCAAGACGAGACGCCCGAGAAATCATTCGCCAGGCATTTCAGCGCAAGAAACGGCATCTACAAAAAACAAAGGCCGAGATGCTCGCCTTGTTTACCATGTTCACCGGCGATCCGAACATAGCCGTCACCCTGCCCCACCGGCTTACTTTCTCTACCTAATGAGATCCTTGAAATGATTGTCCGTCACGTCTTTGAAGCTTCTATCGTGCTCCCAATCTCTGTATTCGAGTGGATGCACCTCCACCAAGGACCGCCTGGACAGGACGCGCAAAGATCAAAGGCTACTACGACGGGGAGCACGAGCAAACACGCGACATCCACAAGGCATGGTTGCGAGACCAACTCGAAAGGATACCTCTCGCTTTCGTCTCGAAGCGCCTACATGCTGTCGTGTCCTCGTTTGTGGAAGCAAACTGGGATACGCTGCAGCTTAGGACGGCATGGACAGCCTGCGTGACTTTTGCCAGCCCAACGCTGGCTAATGCAGACAAGACGTCGCGCATCAAAAACCCAGAGTCGTGGCTGCGTATCGGTGCCGTCTACCATGGTGTTTGGTACGACCTTGGTCCGAAGCTTGCTTCACGCATCACGCATCTGCAGTTTGTGGCTGTTTGGGACTGGAGCCAAGATCGGCTGCTCACACCGCTTCGCGACATCATCGGCTTCGCTGATGAGTTCAGTCGCCTCAAAACGGTAGAGATCATCTGCCGCGTTTTGTTTCCCGAGAAAAAAGCCGACTGGTACAGCTTTAGAGAGGAGGCTTTACGGAGCAAATGGAGTCTATGATGTCGTTGTCAGTGATGTTGCAGCAGTTACGGCGGTGGCCATCGTGAACCGGAGGCACGATCGCTGTGGCATTGTTCCAGGCTGCTTCCTTGTTCCGAACTGCAAAACCCGCCGTACCATGGCCGCTGAAGCCTGTCAACACGGTGTGCCGAGCATGGCAGACAGACCCATTGAGTTTCGAATTCTTCTCCTCCCCGCTCTCGGTCCTTGCAAATAGATAGTATGTTCGAATGAACGGCTCCTTCTTTTACAGTTACAGACCTCCTTTTCAAGCAGAGAAATGCTGGAAGCGGCATAGACGTACAGTACAAATAAAAGACTAAAAAGGATATAGGTCTCGGTGTTTGGGGCTGCGGAGAGGGCTGATCCAATATGTTGTCTTCTTTCTTGTTTTTCCCCGTTGCTTTTTTTCGCCGTTCCTCCCCACGTGTCTATTTCTGAGCTAACTGGCGCCTCTCATGCATTGGTGTTATGGCCTGTGACTGTTATCCAGTTAGTGGAAAGCGTACCACCCATCTTTTTTTCTTTGCATATCGCAGGGTATCATGCACGTAGTTTGTGGATTGTAGAGGAAGGGAGAGAGTCAGGTACGGAAGAGAACTAAGAGAGAACTAAGGACATGGAAAATTATATAATGAAAAGAGAACAGAGTAGAAAAGAGTTATGGACTGGAAAAGGAGAAAAAGGAGAAAAAGGAACTCGAAACTTCTTGAAATGAAGAACGAGAATAAAGAAAAGAGAAAGAAAGAAAAACCATCCACTTCCCACTTCCATCCCCCAAAGTTACCCTCTTTATCCTTCAAGCCTGTTGACTTGTGTTCCTTTTCCGTTTCATGGCCGCGAGATTTGCACAAGCCAACCAGGAACCGACTCCCCTACGCAATACAGCAGCAATACGCTCCAGGTACGCCTTTCTCACTTGTCCATTGGATACCTTCTGGTATTCCCTTGATCACGCCTACTCTCCGTGGTGCATTATACTGACATCTGGTGTGGTACAGGACGCACACGGCAGCATCGAGAACTTGCACCATGGCAACCGCTGTACGTAACGGTCGTGGTGCTTACGATACCACAGGCGAACCGATGCCCACCCCGGCCAATAACGCGATAACATGGTGTCCAGGGAAACCACAGAGCCGGCGAACGCAATAATGCCTTTTCATCGCAAACGAGTTACGCATCTGTTGCTGCAGCTGTTTCGCAGCTGTCTTGGGCTGTCGAGCCTACGGTCTTATTTTTATGCACGAAGGAAAAGGGACGGAATCACGCCGTGCATTCTATTTCTAGCCTCAAATGCTTCCCAGTAGCATTGAAAAACCTGCAATATTTCCCTTTTTTATATCAATATTAAGTCTCGTCCTTGTCATTCGTTTCGTTTGTGACGCCCAATCCATGCCTCAGCTCTCCCAAGACGGCGCAGCCCCTGGGCTACCTGGCTTTGATTACAGCCATCCTACTTCATGATTATCGCCTTTCTTCAAGACTAACTTCGCTTTCGAAGATACCCGGTTGAGGCCGTCGAATAACCACCAGCAATACGTTCTGCTTGAATATTTTTGTGGCGTATTTAACAGTGGCTTGGATACACCGCCCAACTCCCTCCTCCAAAGCTATGTTTTAATCAGCTGGTCACGCTGTCACCTCTTTTTCATCCTGTTTCCGCTTCTATGCCTCTTTATGTCTTGCACCTGTTCCTCTTCGTAGTCTCTCACCTCTTCTCCTGTCTACTCCATTCGCACCTTTATGTCCTCTTTCTCATCATCACCTGCTTCTCTACCTCCTGCTCCAACATGAACCCCGATTTCAGTTTCGAGAGCGCTGCGCTTCCTACCCCCAGCATAAGGTAGGTGTATCCCTTCCTGTATTGATTGACTCCCAAGCTAATATGCATATTTCCACAGCTGCGACCACGTTTCCACCGTCGGTATCGGATACAACTTTGCGTGGGCGTCCACTGTTTCGATGATAAAATATATGTTACCGTTCGAATCACGGGATCCTATCGCTCCCGAATTTATACACAGTATTGCCTTGAGATACATGCAAATCCCGGGCCTGCATACGGTACATACAGAGTACGGAGAAGTGTAAGAATTTCTGCCCGAAATATGACTTTTGTGTAGTTTTACAAGCTAATATGTCGACAAGCCGTATCTGGATCTACAAGTTTTGGGATGAAGTCTGGGGGCATAGGGAACAACTCAACAGCATAAAACAGAGAGCCATCAATGCGGTTATGGCAAGAAATTTTTTCTGTATCTACAAAGTAACTGTGCGCTCCGTACAAACATGTAGACTTATTCCTCATCGAGAGTTTCTGTAGAATTCATAGTTCAAGGAGCTCAACAACAATAAGTTTTCAGTGCGCAGCAACTAAATACAAACAGACAAAAACAAACGCATGGATGGTATCTACGGATATGCTCGGAGCCGTTGATTATTTTTTTGAAGGAGTCTTTACCGCTCTAGACTATCACCGCATCTCTCTCTATATGCTAACTCTAGCCGACTGCTTCCTGATCACGCCTAGGAGCATAGGGGAAAGGGGGTTGTTATTACCGCCACTGTGTCGGCGAAGGAAAGTGTAGGTAAGATACTGCTTTGCTGTTGGTAGCCGTCTAGCGTCAAGTCAGACGCATGTTCCTTGCCTCTGCCCTTTTGTTTGTACCAATCCAGTAGCTGACAGCAAAGGTTCGGCGACGAACGAGGGAAAAAGAAGGACAGCAAAGGAAAACGACGAAAGAACCACACTTGTGCCCTATTTAGCACTCGTTACGATGCCACATGTGTACATCTACTTTGTATCAAGGCAGAGAACAAGACCGTGTTTCGTATCGTTTTCGCATCCATAAGTCCATGTGTTAAGTGGAACGGACCCTGCCGCCAAGACAAGGCGGCGGCACGGGTGGGGTGTTAGGATAGTCTTAGGTCTTAGCGTATTTCTTATTACGAGACTTTGCAAAGCCCTTTGGTGACTTCGCACCCCAAGAGCAGCCTGGACGCGGTTGTAAAGACCTCTGGCGCTGCGAAGATGGTGGCGAAAAGGCCATCTTTACTTCTGCAGCTGCCGGCACGTTGGCTGCTCCGAGGCCACTATGACGAGCGGCAGCTCGTCCAACTCAGCCCGCAGCGCAGAAGGCTTGTTTCGCGCCGGCTATAACGACGAGGACCCAGACGAGAACGGCTCTCTAGAAGCCGCGTCAGCGGCCGCTACTCACGCATTTCTCCCAACGCAGCCATCCCAACATTGCGGCTCACAGTCTGAGACTGCCTCGCCATTGATATTCACTCACGGCTTTCCCCAGGTGCACTTGGGCATGTTGTATGATCATAACAGCCACTTCACAAGCTACAGCACTTTCAACTTGGAGCGAATGGACCAGCCGCTCTTTGCTCTACTTACAAGTGTTCCTCTGCCTGCGCCAGATGGCGCACATGGACGGGCTGACCATATGTGGTCCGACTGTACCGAAGGAACACAACGCCGTGGCTTCACAGACACATTCACACAGTCACCTCTGCCGTTGTTATCGACATTTGTGGGCCTCTATTCTTCCGGTCCACAAGAGAGCAGCCAGCAGCCGGTCGTGCCTTTAATTTCAACGCCGTTGTTAATAAATCCGTCCGGCGAAGTGCCGTTTCCCCCGACTTGAGGAGTAAGAATACGACAGAGAGGGAGAGGTGAAGATAACGGAGAGACTGCCAAAGGTAGTTGTGGAAAGCTCTGTTAGCCGTACCAGTCTTTTAACTTTGACGCTATTCAGGGAGCTGGCAGGTCCATATGGTGTGATTGTCATGTACGTGATACATCAGGCAGTAAGGATACACGGTTGAGAAAACACAATAAATTCATTCTAAAACTGGACAAATAGATGTTTCTCATTATCATGCCTTGTTAATAAACCAAACGGACGGGCTTCTTGATCTGCCTCCGCTGCGAGTATAGACAGCCGGCGTGCCAGCTGCTTGCTGCTTTTGTTGCATAGGTCTCGACGTCCTACTACCAGATGTGCGTGTTTTCTTTGCTGCAAAGGTTGATTGTCGTACTCCCGGTGCCTTGGTTACGCTTCCGTGCTGCCGGCCTGGCAGCTTCGGCGGCTTGCCGACACTTGTCTTGCCTCTTAGTCTCGACAGCGGCGTTGTTTCTGACCGTTCTCCAGAGCCGGCCACCACCTGCTGGGCTCGCCGGGGCCGCCGTGCTCGGAGC
Source organism: Sporothrix curviconia (assembly GCA_016097085.2). NCBI lineage: Eukaryota > Fungi > Ascomycota > Sordariomycetes > Ophiostomatales > Ophiostomataceae > Sporothrix > Sporothrix curviconia. Next base: position 42,932 of record JADMNF010000209.1, read on the forward strand.
GATCTTCTGCGCTCAGAGAAAACAGAAGCGATGGCTTTGTTATCCCCTGCGACATCACCACTCTCGTGGCTGCTTCTCCGCCCCTTTTGTGCCGATGACGATGCTATCGCGCCGTCCATTTCATCCCCCGCCTCTTTGTTCACCATAGCTACTCGCTGATCTTCGACCCAGCCACCATATCCTCGTACAACTTGAGGCGGCGGTCCTCAAACTTTTGACGCCACTCCTGGAACCTGCCCACTTCGCCCTGAACGCGGTTGGGATGCCTACCCGCTGGGTAATGTTGTGAAAGTATATTTCATCCTACACGTCGACAAGGAGTACCTCTATCCTCCTGTGGTTCCACCCGCTGTCTGGCCGCCCTCGAGTCTGCCACCGCAGAGTGTGCCCGCCAAAGGACACGCGCCTTGCCGCTTTTTGGCTGTATGGTTGTGGTAGTAGAGGCTATAGACGTTCAAGCCCATTGGTCCGTAGACGTTGACCCAGTTTGACTCGCGCGTCCGTAATGGTGTCGTAGCAAGAGGGATTGCACATAGCAACATGGAAAAAAAGAGCACTGGCTAAGCAATGCTAAAGTGAGGCGAAAAGACTGGCGAATAACCCCGAGCTTCTTACCATGCATGGTCCTTGTTTTTACACATCTTCCTGTCGGCAGCGTGAGGGAGCTTCTTAGCTAGACGATTGGATATAAATCACAGCAACTTTAGCAGTGGAGGTGTTGAATATGCGGGTAAGATGGTTATTAGACAGCAGTCAACGGTATAACTTTTGCGGCTTGCAAAGTACCCTCCAATGCTTTGGAACACATGGTGTTAAAATGCAACCACCCTGTTTTTCTTCATCCTGTACACGTCACTTGTGCAAGAAAAACAAGTGCTCCCCACCAACGATGCATTACGAGTAGTTGTTGGTCCAGATTCTCAGAGTGGACCATCAAGCAGCGTTGAAAAAAAGCTACCCACGCCTGTTGCGACGTGAATAATCTATGCCTGGTGCACGTATTGCCCAGAGTGCACGGCAAACGCATGATCAAACGTGGTTGGGCGGTGCAGTAGGATCTTGAAAGATGTCTGTAGATAGAAATGAGACCACGGCACGACACCATCACACGACACCAGGGCGCCCGAGTCTCGCAAGCTCGTTTAACCGTTTGCTGGTGCTGGAGATTGCACGCGATAATCTATTGTAATACGGCTGTCGAGATGGCGGCAGCGCGTTCTTGGCTGATGTATGGTGTGCTTCTCGACATTCTCGACATCAGCTTCTGGCGCGCCGCTCATGTCGTACGTGATGCGGAAATGCTGTAGGAAAGGAGCGGATGGGAGAAATGAGTAAATCTGTCGTTGTAATATTGGAATGGCTGCCGGCTTGTCGCGATCGAGACTTGGAGAAAGGTGAGCGTAGTAGTTTTGTCGCGAGAAAAGTAGGCAGAAGTGCTTTTGAGAACTGGCTGGCGAAACGGAAGACCGCCAAGACGTACGTCAATGGAAACAATACTGTGAAGGGCATATACCTAGAGCTGGGAGATGCTCTTCAGCTCTGTATCGCCAAGGGGCTTGATGTATATCCGGTTTAGGTGATTGCAGGCGAGTGCGGTGTAGTGCTCGATGTTTCGGCTGCTACGAGGTGAGGCTGGCGAATAGGAACCAATAGAAAAGTTAAATTGTATCATTGTCTGGCCATCATTGTTTTTGTTCGCCAAGCGCCTCTTAAAACCATGGTACATTCTAGGACGTGGCAGACTAAATTATTTTTATAAAATATGTTTTTCATTTATTGAAAATAACAAGTCATATTTCAAATATTTTGTAAAAGAACCTGCCCATTTTTACTCCACGCATTAAAAAGAGTCATGGAAAAATAACTATTTCATTAATATTGTCATTTTTATTTCACAAACTTTTATTAAATAAAGAAAATAAAGAATGAAAGTTTCAATAACAACAACGCAACACCTATAAAAATCAAAGTACGGAGTACGCTGTAATGTACCTCGATACCCACTATTCAACCCCCATTTCTATATAAATCAAACAATCTACGACTTCTTCCACGTACGGCCATAGATATATGAAAGCACGGGATCCCGTCCGCTCTCCCCTAGTTAAACATATAATCGGCGGATTAGTAGTTGGGTCGGTGACGACCAGCGAATACCCGCTGCTGTACGTTTTTTTTTTCCTTTTTTATTTTGGCTACTTTCACTGGTTGGCCACGAGGACGTGTTGCGTGACATTATACTAGGATAAAGCACTGCAAGGTAACTTACAGTACGTGCTTTTCGGTGCTGTGGAGGACTGTGGAGGAAGCAAAAAAAAGGAAATATATATGAAGGGATAAGATCGTTCTTTACTTTTTTTTTATTACGAGCAGTTTAGATAAGAGTATTTCTTGAGAGTATTTATTCTATATTTTTATCGTCAAATCTTGGGTGGCGCTTCGAATGCATCGGGAAGCAGAAACTTGGGGTTCCCGAGCATGGCCAGAAATGCTGGGTCGGCCGTGTTGAGCTGGCCAAAGAACGTCTCCCGCTCGGTGGCATCCGAGGCCTCGACGGAGCAGAGGCGCCGGAAGTTTTGCTGCGACACGGGGTTGATGACCTCGAGCCACGTCTGCCGGCGTGCCTCGACCGCCCCGGTAACCAGAGCATCGGGCTCGCCGGCGCGGAGATGGCGCACCAGCGCATTGCCGATGACGACCGCGTCCAAAATGCCGCCGGTCAGGCCCAAGCCGCCAATGGGGTTGTTGCTGTGCGCGGCGTCGCCGGCCAGCAGCACATTGCCCTTGCGGTATGTCTGCGCGCAGCGCTGGTGCGCCCAGTACGGCTTCAGCCGCCGCAGCACATAGTCGGTGTTGCCGTCCTTGTTCATGTTGCCGATCCAGCGGCGGATGCGCGCGGCAGACCGTTCAAGCACGCTTGCTTCGTCGGCGGGTAGGTCCGGCCGTTCTCCTAGATCTCGGTGTCAGTCTTCGAATGCGTCTCTTTGACGTTTGGGACGTGTGAATTGTCAATGTGAAAAAAAGAAGAAGAAAAAAAAAACTTACCGTAGCACACGCGCCAGATGTTTTCTTTTCCCGTCTTGGCGACCACGGCCCAGTTCTCCTCGTCCACGACAAAGTTTGCCACGGGGATGTCACAGTGCTTCTGAAAGTCGTACTCGACGTCAGCAGCCGTGAAGCGGAAGTTGCGCCATGTGAAGCCTTCAAAGGGATGAGGCTCATGCGCCGGACGGCCGAGTTGGCACCGTCGCAGCCGATCAGGAACTTGGCATTGAAGACGTAGTCCTCTGTAAAGATGCAAGGTTTGCTGTTAGTTTACAAGAAAATAGAATACTGGTAGAATGCCGGTAGAATGCCGGTAGAATGCCGGTAGAATGCGCGAGGAAATACGGACCTTCGTTGCTGGTGGTCATCACCCGGACTTTCCCCTCGGCCTGCTCCACGCCGACAACACGCTGCCCGAACACGACCTTGACGCTGGGGCACTCTGCGCCAATGGTCTCCAGGAGGCCTGTGCGACCTTGTCTTGGCCTAGAGTCAAGACGGGCTCTGCGGCGGGAAACATGGCCAACGGGGCTCCGTCCAGACCCCGCCAGGTGATGCCATGTGTGTTGAAGATGCCTCGTTCCTGCAGCTTGTCAAAGACACCCATCTTGCGCAGCTCCGCAGAAACCACGGGCATGTACCTGTCTGTGTAAGCCAGGGAACAATCTCTATGCTGCATTGGGGGGCCATGCCAACCTACGAGATGGCTCTGGGGCTCTCAGGATGTCGTTGTAGGCCTCGAGCACGATGGTGTCGATCCCGGCCCGGCCCAGTTTCAAGGCTGTGAAGAGGCCAACGGCCCCGCGCCGGCAATGATGACTTCAGCATCTCTCTGTAAGGGTTAGTGTGTGGTCGGGTGGTAAGGTAGTACGACGACTTGCCTTGTCTGTATCAATGGCTGCGGCCTGGTCCGCGGTAACAAACGACATCTTCAAAACCAGCTGAATCTCAAGTGATACTCTCTGCAGTACGAGCCATGCAAGCCACGAGAGCCATAGCCGTATGCAGGTATTATTAGTTATACGGGGTAGAAGCCATGGATGTGGGGACCCCTACAATGGAAGGTGGAACGAGGTTGGCCTCCGCCACACTATTTACACGGCCCGGCAGGTATCAACACGCAGACGAACTGTGGGGTAGTACGGGGTAGCTCGGGTCATCGATGTGAAGCTATGGGGTAAGGTGGGTAACAGAAGAGGCTCAACAGACCTGTTACGCAAGCACCAGGACGGACGACGCAGGCCCTGTTTTGGATGTGGACAGATAATGAACAAGGACCAGGCACAGCACCGTGCTTCTCCTTGCTTTATAGCCGTGACAAGTGTTCACAATTCGCGAGAACGCACTCGTCCAGTATTCTACCGTGACTCAAAGGGAAGATATGGCAATCGCCAAAAGTAGTTTCAAAAAGTAATTTAACAAAATGAATATTTATTATAGAGCTATTTGTCTTGGGCGATAGTCAATCCGTGGCAAAGGTTCGTAACTACCACCTACCACGGCTCAATAGTCCAGCACCGGGATCAGATGGCCGTCGCCCGCATTGAGGCGGACCCGGTAGAGGTCGTTCTTCAGGATGGAATCCTTGCGGCCCTGGTAGTCTTCCACCTTGATGGCGCAGTCCACGTAGCGGCCGGACATGAAGTCGAGGCGCCCGCTGGCGAGAGTGGCGACCATGCCGGCGGCCATGTACGGCGTGTCAAAGGTGCCCTTCTCCAGGAAGCTGACGGCCGTCTGCGCCGACTTCTCCTCGCCCTCGGCGTTCTCCACGATGTAGGACCCGGCCGGGAGCGGCCCTCGACCTTGTCCTTGAAGTCGTGGTAGAAGCGCGTCGGGCTGCTGCCGGGTGGATGGCAAACGCCTTGATGTTGTTGTTGAGCGCGTGGTTCTCGACGTGGATGATCTCGGCTAGCCGCACGACGCCCAGCTTGGCGGTGATGTAGCTGCCCATGCCGCGGTTCGAGTGCGCGCCGGCGCTGGCCGTGAAGATGATGCGGCCCTCTCCCGTCTTCTGCATGATGGGCAGCGCGTAGCGGCTAAAGTTGTAGCAGCCCTGCAGCGAGACGGCCACGGTGTCCCACCAGATGCCCGGGTCGCCCTCGGCGGTCGGCAGCCACTGCGGCGGCCGGCCGGCGTTCATGTGCACGACGTCGAGGCTGCCGAACTCGGCCTCGACCGCCTCCAGAAAGGCCTTGACCGCCGCCGCGTCCTTGACGTCGAGCGCCTGGGCCTTGGTTTGCGAGGGACGGGTTGGCGCCGCGGCAGATGGCGGCTGTCTCGTCGACCTCGTCCTGCTCGAGGGCGACCAAGCTCAGCGACTTGATCGGCGCGTGGGCGAACATCTCGGCGCACGCCCGGCCGATGCCGCGGCCGGCGCCGGCGACCACCACATTCTTGCCCTTGAGCTCATTGGCGAGGTCCTTGTTCACGCGGGTGTCTGTGCCAAAGTAGCAGTCATGGAGCGACCCCAAGAAACGGTCAGATTGCTTGTTCGTCATGGTGTCGTGTGAGGTGTGAGATGTAAGATGTGAGAGTGTGAGTGCTGTACGCTGAGATCTGGCTGAGTGTGAGATTTGCCGAGATGTGCCATAGTCGTCGTGCCACAGTTTTATATCAGGTACCGCTGTTCTACATCTGGCAGCTGCGGGGCCATTGCTAACGGCTGGACAAAATTGGGCTGGTGGGGGAGGTGACGATGCCCCGGGATACTCCAAACTGCGGGTGTTCTAACCCCACGCTGTAGTCTCAACGTTGTTGACACGACAGGCATTTGGCTCTACGATCGCAAAACAAACGGCAGACTTGGTTCTCGGCCACGCGCAGCTGGCAAGGGAAGGGCGTTGACCTACGGAAGATGGCATACAGTTCGTGTAGGACGAGTTCTGTTGCTAGTGGCTAATCTACGAGCACTCTGAAGCTGCTGACCGGGCATCTGGAAACGGAATGCATTTGATTGGAGTCGTGATCTATGTCTTGAGATACAGAAATACACCTTTCCAGTCAATCCTCCGAGGTAGGCAGTATTGGCCGCTGACGTTTCTTTCCTTTACCTTTTCTTTTCTTTTTTTTCTTTTTCTTTCTTTTATATTTGCCCCTACTGTTCCAAAGCCCGTCATGGCCGCGAAGCAACCAGGATGGTGGCCAGAATCACAGTCTCCGTGCCCCGGTTCTCCCACTTGTGACTGGCGGCCTTTTGGACATACACGTCGCCAGCCCTGGACATTGTTAGCCGCTGTCCCGTATACTGCGAGCATTCAGATGTGGCAACGTACTTTAGGACCTGCTCCTCGCCCGAGTCGAGAATCAGGTGGATCTCGCCCGAGAACGATCACGCCAAAGTCAATGGAGGGCGTTGCGTGCATGGGGCTGATCGTGCCCGGCGGCATCTCGCAGGACGACGAACTCGGCGCCCTCCTTGTTGGCAATGGTGCTGAGCTCGTGCTGGGTGTTGTACTTGATTGCCGGGCAGCGGCACCTTGTCGGCCGTGAAGACGCGACGGAGGGTGGCTTTGCCTTCAAGGGGGACCGGCGCGACCTGCAAGTCGGGCTCAAAGACGCCGAGGCCCTTGTCGTTGACCGTCGTGACGGCAATTCTCCCGAAAGAAGGGCATGGTGACGATGAGATGCGAGAAAAAACAATGGGTGAACGTTAGAGTGAGGCTGTTTGTTCGATTTTTGCGCGAGAAAAACGAAACAGAAAGCGGCCTGTGATCGCGCCTATATATTCAGAGACGTTCATATATGGCCTGAAGAGGCAAGAGGCATGTCGTTGACGAAAGAAGCATGAAGCTGGGGTTGTGGGGAGCGGTCCTATCAAAATGGTGGGGAAACTCTGGGGTGCGCTTGTCCTGGGCACTTCCCCAGATCCTCAACTGAAACCAACGTACCTCCCCAGATACAAACACACACCTCGGTCGGAGAAGTGTGACCCGGTGCTCTGTACATCTGGCCAATTCTCGCTCCCAGAACCGATACCGCTCAATGTAGCAGAAGTGGCAAGATATGGTAGCAACCAACGGGTTTTAAATTGTTCCCCAAATATGCCAGTGTACTGTTGTTTGATACAGCAGTCCACCAAAATACTGTGCTGCTCTGAGGACATGCTCCCAACTTGACGCTTCCAGATCATCGAGACACTTGCTCCCTCCCCACATACAACCCCACTGCCGTAGCAATGGCATTCCGGCGCAGGAACACAAATGTAAATGCATAGTCAAGTGCAGAAGCGCCCGGAATCTTCATGTTGTCCGAGACATCTGTAGTGGCGTGCAGCGGCTGCTCGGAGTGTTCGTGTCCGCCATGCGGCCAAAGCCAAGAGAACGGGCGAAAGAACGCTATTGCTGAGTGTCCGAGGAGAGCCTCCCTCATCCCATCATACCAGAAGGAAGGGTAGTGAACGGGAAAGGCGAGAGCTGAGACTACGTGGTGGGCGGGGGTCTTGGAGATATTAAGGCTGCCTTCTCTGGTGACGACCGCCCGAATCCAAACCAATGCTTCGTCTCAGCCGACATCATTTCTGAAGATCCACCGTAATTCGTTTCGTCATCATTCATGCTGTCGTCGCCATGCCTGTGGGATTAACTGCGGTGGCCGAGCCCAACTCGAGCGGCATCAAGGTGATTGTCGTGGGCCTCGGGCTCGGCGGCCTGGCCGCGGCCATTGAGTGGCAAGCGCAAGGGCCACGAGGTGATTGCGATCGACCAGCAAAAGGAGCTGAAACCCATCGGTACGCCCGCCTGACGAGAAGCACGCTTGGACGTGCACATGGACGTGCACATGGACATGGACATGGACCTGGACCTGTACACGAGGCACTAACCCTTGTTTGGCTTACAGGCGACAGCATCGGCATTGCAACAATGCGGCCTTTGTGGTGCGCCGCTGGGGCGACGGCATCGTCGACAAGCGCCTGCAGAAGATCATTGCGCACCCCGACATCATGGGCATGTACGACAACAAGGGCCAGCTGTACGTGAACAGCGACATGGCGGGCTACGGGCACGGCCAGGGCTACCCGGCGCACCGCGGTGACCTGGCCATGGTCTTTTACGAGCACGCCCAGGAGATCGGTGTCGAGTTTCGCCTGGGCCACCGCGTCACCGAGTACTTTGAGACGGACACTGGGCGGGCATCGTGCTGGGCGACGAGCGCATCACGGCGACTGCGTGATCGGCGCCGACGGCATCCACAGCAAGGCGCGTGGCGGTATTATCGGCACGGACCCGGCGCCGCACTCGTCGGGCTACGCCATGTACCCGCGCCTGGTTCGACTCCAAGGATGTGGCGGCCGACCCGGCGTCGAGCTGGATCCTCGAGGGCGCCGAGAAGGACGATGTCACGCGTACGTATCTGGGCCCCGACGTCCACGTTATGATCGGCACGGCCAAGCACGGCAAGGAGATTTTCTGGATGTGCACGCACAAGGCAGGTACTCCCCGATTGTGGAAAAAGACTTTGAATTTTGTATTCACACACGAGTTCAGGACGTCTACGATGTCGCCGAGTCCTGGTCGTTCCCCGGCAAGATCGACGAATGCGCTCGAGTACATCAAGGACTGGCCCATCCTCAGCAAGATCGAGCCGATTCTGCGCAAGACGCCAGACGACCGCCTCATCGACTTTAAGCTGCTCTGGCGCGACCCGCTGCCCACGTGGGTGTCGCCCAAGGGCCGCATGATGATCATCGGCGACGCCGCCCACGCCTTTCTGCCCACGTCGGGCCAAGGCGCCGGCCAGGCCATTGAGGACGCGGCCACCATGGCCATCTGCCTGGAAGCTGGCGGCAAGGACCAGATCCCGCTGGCGCTCAAGACCACCCAGGCCATCCGGTACGTTTCTTGTCTCTTATGTGCACACACCGTATGCACCAATCGCGCCAACGGAAAAGGCCGGCACGTTTGAAATGCACCGTGCTGACACCACGCAGGTACAAGCGGGCCAGCCTCATGCAGCAGATCGGCATCGAGACGCGCGACGGGTGGCACAAGACAGACTGGGAGGCGGTGCGCAAGGACACGTCGCTGCTCGAGATGCCGCGTCCCAGCTGGATCTTCAGCCACGACTGCCAAGAGTACGCGTACCGCGAATACGGCAAGGCATCCGAGTGCGTGCGCCAAGGCGTGCCGTATGTACCGCACAACATCCCCACAGAGGGCGCCTACCACCGGCCAGATGGACTTTCGCCCCCCGTCGAACGTGGCCGTGGCCGTGTAGTCCGGGGGAGCGAGGGCAGAGAAGGAGGGACACGTGTAACTACGGCCCAGGCGAAATCGAAATATAAAACATAGCATTGTCCAGTATAGTGTGTCCCAGGGAAAATGGCGCAGCGCACGCGCTGGCATGGACCCCTGGCCCTCGGCGTCTGCCTGTCTGCAGCATTGCTCCTGTTTGTAGCTCTTTTCTGGCACTCTGCAACACCGTCACCCATCTCCAGGCAACCATGGGTTGTCTTCTTGCATCTCGGCCAGAATGATTGCCAGTGACAGATGACGTAACGTTTTGTGTTTGGAGATGCGCCCCGTCCTACTACACCCCACCAGCTGCATCGTCACCAGCCAGACCGTTCCTGCCCATGCAGGGATGCAGTGGAGCACAGAGCCTACAGAGTACTCGCACAATGGCGTTGTGTGGCGCCTTGTGTGGGGAAAACTGGGTATACATATAAAGCGCTCACGTGGGGCACGACTCTCCGCGTATTGTCTTGGGTCTTACACGGGGATGGCGTCCGGCCCAAACCAAACAACGGCTCGCTCCATCACTGTCAACGAGTACTTGAAAACAGGCAGCTGCAACAGCAGTCCCGTCAGCTGTGCCAACAACTTCCTGTAAACCGCCAGTAAACCGCCCTGTAAACCGCTTGGGCTCTTTTTCGCTCGTTCCTTTTCCCGTTCCCGACCATGTCTCTGTTGGAAACGATCCTGGCCAGCGTCGCGGCCAATGGCGGCCGGCTTGCCGCCGTGCTCGGGGACGACGTGGCACGGCTCAACAACACGGTGGACGACACGCCCTTTGACAGCCCGGACAGCCCGCTGGGGCCCCCGACGAGGCCTGGAACCTGGCGCAGGACATCATGACGGACTGCTACCAGCTGATCTCGGTCTTGATGCCGCGCCGCATGCAGGCCATGAAGTTCTGCTTTGCGTCCTCGATCGAGTACGGCATTGGCATTGCGGCGCACTTCAAGGTGGCCGACCACATTGAGAGGCGCGGCGGCATTGCCACGGCCGCGGACCTGGCCAAAGACTGCGGGACCGATGCGGCCAAGCTCAGTGGGTGTTCACCCTGTCGTCCTTTGCAGTGTACTTGCTCGTCGTTTTGGACAGCGCTGACCGTGGACAGCCAATGTCCCTGCAGTCGCTGTCGGCGGCACATGTTTTTTGGAAGTCGAGCCCGAAGTCTTTGCCAACAACCGGCACAGCCGGACGCTGCTGAGCGGCGCCGGCGCGCCCGAATGCTCGAATCCTAGTCCGTCGCCCGCCCTGTTCCCTCAGAGACGACCACATCCCATGCTGACGACGTGGACAGTTCAATTGTCTCGGGCAAGGCGTTTGACGGCCTGCTGCCGCTGATGACGGACCGGGACAATATGCACAGCATCGACCCCAAAAAGGGCGCGTTTGCCATTGCCACGGCAAGCCCATGGCCATCCTCGACTGGATGATGCTGCCGAGAACAAGGCGTATCTCGCGCAGATCCTCACGGGCATGCCGTGGCTGTCCGACACGTGCGGCAAAGGCACGTCTTTGGTCAACTGGCGCAGTGGGGACCGGCGGCCACCGTGTGCGACATGGGCAGCTCGGACGGCGGCATCATGAGCCTGCTCAAGGTGAAGCACCCTGGGTTCCACATTATCTGCCAGGACCTGGCGCCTATGCTTCCGGTTGCGACGCAGGTGAGTATCTCTGAGCGCATTGGACTGACTGGCCATGTCGTCTTCTTTGTCGTCTTCTTTGTCGTCTTCTTTGTCGTCTTCTTTGTCGTCTTGGCTTCTTCCTGCTGAATCCGTAACAGACATTCAACACGGCGCATCCTGGCGCCATCGAGAAGGGCCAGGTCGAGATTCTCCTGCACGACTACTTTCAGGAGCAGGAGACGGATGCCGACGCGTACTGGATGCGCGGCGTTCTGTAAGCTTAGGATAACCGCCACGAGATGGCCGTGGGATTGCCACGAGACTCCTGATCCGTGCTGACAGCCACAGCCACGACTACACAGAGGAGGAGTGCATTACGATTCTGCAGAACGTCGCGCCCCGGCTCAGGAAGAACCCCAAGGCCGGATTCTCATCAACGAGATTGTGAAGCCGAGTCTTCTGACGCCCGACCCGAAAAGCGAGGGCCCGGCTTCGAAGCGGGTCCCGCGAACGCAGTCTGCGTTCATCGAAATGTCGAGCATCATGCAGCTCCATTCGACCGCCTTCCTGGCGGCCGCGATGCGTTCATACTACGACTTCCGGGACCTGTTTGACAAGGCTGGCTATCGCATTGAGCACTTCCAGCAGCTGCACTTTTCTCGTGCATCATGCGGATTGCCCTGAAGGAGTAGACCCCAACCCCGTGCCCACGTACCAAGTAAGCAGTACCAAATAAGCACAGGCGCACAATGACTGCTCTTATTGCACTCATCCTGGCTCCCTTTCGGCTGCTTCTCTCATCGTTCCTCCCTTTCTTTTTGAGTTCCTCTTTTTACCTCGCGGCTCATGGTCGACTTTGTACTGTAAGGGGGGAAATAAAGATAACGATAAAGAGAAATAAAAATAAATAAAATGGCACCTCCTACCCAAATCATTAGACCTTGTTTATTTTACCTCGCACTTTACGGCTGCCTAGCGAGAGTGTGGGGAAAGACGACCATATCGTAATTCCGTCGCAGCGTGAGACGCATACAGTCTTAAATATTAATACGCGGGGTATCATCCTCTCCTGATTTGCCCGTCTCTCCAGACACACGCCACCTCGTCCACAAACGCCATGGCTGCTGCATCCTCCGCCGTCCGTCCATCGAGACACCCGCCTCACGTCGGCGCCGGCCCGGCCGGCGCCTCGCTCGCCTGCTTCCTGGCCCAGCCCGCCGTTTGCGCTGACGGGCCTCATGATCGCAGCGCGCCCTGCCCCGTCCCAGACGCCGCGCGCGCACATTGTCAACGCGGCGCGCTCGAGTGCCTGCGCGACATCGGCCTCGAGGACGCCTGCATCAAGGCCGGCACCGCCGCGACAGCATGATCCACACGCGCTGGTGCCACGACATGACCGGCGAGGAGTACGCGCGCATCCACTCGTGGGCAACGACCCAAGCGCCGTGGCGACTACGACGACGCGTCGCCCAGCCGCCACATCGACCTGCCCCAGAGCGTCTTTGAGCCCATCGTCGTCGACCGCGCCATGGCCGACGGCTGGCAGGTGCGCTTCGCGACCGCCTTTGAGCGCTTCGAGACCAACGCGGACGGCACCAATCACCAGCTACCTCGTGGACCAGCTGACCAAGGCCACCTTTGCCGTGCGGTCCACGTACCTCTTTTGCTGCGACGGCGCGCGCAGCCCCATCCTGCGCCAGCTGGGCATTCCCGCTCATTAAGAAGCCGGCAGGGCGTGGCGCTCAACGTGCTTGTCGACGTCGACCTCGGCGACTACATTGGCGCGCGCAAGGGCAACCTGCACTGGGTCTTCCAGCCCGACAAGGCCTACCCCGACTTTTGCTGGGCCGGGCTCATCCGCATGGTGAGCCGTGGCACGAGTGCGTTTGCCGCGGTCCTTGTGCCCCCCGTCCCTTTTCCTCCCTCTCCCGTCACTGACCGCCCAGGTGGACTGTTTCATCAGTTTGTTCCCGCAAGCGGACCCCCGCCGCGTTCCAAGATGCCGACCGCACGAGCAAGACTGCTTGCCCGCTGTCCATGGACATTTGTCCGGCCGCGACGTAGACGCTGCGCCATCAAGATCATCGACGTGTCCAAGTGGAGATCAACGAGATTGTCGCGGAGCACTATTCCGAGGGCAACATCTTT